>JAGDQP010010194.1:43648-56620 GCA_022664845.1 Lepisma saccharinum
TTCCACGTTCCTATTCTAAGGTCTTTCTTAATCCTGTTCATAGAGCCCCCTGAAGCAGTCCCAGCCCGGAGATCCGAATGAGGGACTAGTTTACCTCCGGAATATTTTACCCCAGGAGAATCCATGAACCATCTGTTACTATTTCTTGACATGTTTTAGCGGTGTAGAGTTGTCAGCTCTACGACCTCGCAGTAAAGGTAGACATTCAAGATGTCGCCCTCTGTCCATCTCTGAGCCTTGCCGATGTCATTCATCTTCAGCCTCAGAGTGGTAATGGTGATGCTGCTTCCCCTCACCATGATATTTTTGTTCGGGGTTATCTTCCCCTAGCCTTTGTAGATCCCTCTACTAACTGCAAGGCAGCAGTACTGGTTTTGGTCCGCCCCGGAATATTTCCGGTACCCACCATATCTGGTCGGCATTCCCCTATCCGCCACCTGGGGAGGCGCCTGGTGGAAGACCAGTAACTCCAACCCGGATGCTGATTCTATTGATAATATAAATGCATATTTTTCGTTTAGGTCACATTTTGGCCAAAATGTTGCCTAATTAAGGGAAGATAGTAACGGGATTTACAAGGAAATGCTGTGAAACAAAGTGTGAGGGTCAAGTAAAACGTTCAATATTCTGTCAACAATACAACGTAAAATGATTAATAAAAGACATACTAGGTACCTTGTAGCGCTTTAAAAATTGCTGGTAATATTTTTGCTTTCGGTTTCATATTGTGATAATATTTGGGTCGTAAAACCATGCAATTTTTTTAAAAAATTCATTAGGGCGAAGACATTTGAACAATATTAATTACGGTATTAACTGACGGAACTGAATAAAAAAAATATCCGCAACCTTGGTGCAGAAAAGCGGAGAAGATTTTCGTATCAAAGAGATTGAATATCATTGTCCGATTGGATGCTGGGGATGACATATGGCGTATTTAGTCATACGGGAAGTCTAATTCATGCTCATTTCTACCTACCTCTACGTCAGAAATGTTGAGGAATCTCCTACTTCCTTTCAGAAGTCCCTTGCGCACCCATTGTACAATTTTGGAATACGCATTTTCAAATACAGCAGGTTTAAAGTCTTTGACGGTACCATGCCGCATCGGCTCTACTATTCGTGGTGTTAGAAATATGAAGCTCTAAAGTTCATTTTCCCACGCTTTCGGCAGCCTGTAGCTCCGAAACTGTGGAGATATCGAAAATTTGTCAGAGGAAATTTCGTCTTGTTTTGATGTGAGGAATCACTTCCAGAAGTTTGTAGGTGTAGTTCATTAAAAAAAACGTATAATTTCCCTTTTCTTAAACCCATGTTTTACATTTGGTGGCAACTTTCGAGGTTTAAAACACAGAAGTTTTCACATAGACATTCAAAACGTTTACGAACTTTGTCAACAAGTTGTTAAACAAAGCATCAAGATGTGCGCTTGTGTGGACTCAATAGCAGCTTCTAGTTCCTTTATATTCAATAATAATTAAACAAAATGAAATATTCTCTATCTAGTCTACCCCAGTTATACTTATTTTTGTGGACGTTGCGCGAATATGAAATGTGATCTTCAAAGAATTGGCGTGACGATCGAGATTGTCGTTGTCTTGAGACAGTCCTCTTCAACATGTACACGTACAAAAATGTTTCAACATGATCTGGTGCGGTTTCGTGATAAGAGAGATAATAAAATGGAAATTGTCATTGCTAATCTATCTCTGTTGAATTATTTTCCCATTTTATACGGAGTTCCCAGGCTGTAACAAAGAATTGGGCAACATTACCTCTTTCATACAAACAAAGAAGAATGTAGTACATTTCATACATCTTAACTTTAAAAGTTATTATATTTAATTGATGTAAGATGTAAAATCCTCCGAGAAGCAAGAAAGTAAGAAACTGGACAGTGAGTACACGGACTGTATTCTGTGCGCAAGATTTTTTTTTTTCAGCTCGACTCGCAGGGCTGGGCAGTCATTTTGGAAACTTCCGGAGTACACTTGGAAACACTTCCGGTACGGCACAGAACTTTTGCCTAAACAGAACTTTTGAGTAAACAGTACTTTTGCGTATGCCCACCGCTAACAGGTAACTAGAATAAACTGTTAAGAAGAGAAACCTGTACGCTGAGCTATTTGATTATCGCATAATTAATAAGTTCATCAGATTGGACGGTGAAGTTGCATGAAATAACATGTTTATTAGCCAGGAACGTTACAATTGGATAGTATAAACAATGAATATACAAAGTCCGCAATGTCATACGCCATCTATGGGCCTACTAAGTGGTAATTAACTGAACCACGAAAATTACATACTCCTACACATGCTTCTACATAGAAGGTCGTCACAAGTGCCAGGAATTCCTGTATATACTATTATGTGGATAGCCGTGACTAATATATCTACATTGTTTCCCTCGTGAAAGGATGAGTCTGAGAAGGATTAGCTACCGAAGGAGGTTTTTTTTTTCCTGGATACTTTCCGTTCGTGCAGTAATTCCTGCAGTACATTTGCCAGGCAACATCTACTTGAAACTACTGGCAGATCATGTTTAGTAGTTCATGTTAACTGTACTTTTTTTCGTAGGAAGTAACAGCTTTTAACAGATTAATGCAGCACACGTAACATCACACAGCAATGAACTGTAGAAGATGATCAAGATATTGATCTGACTTACAAATATCCTGAGTTGCAATCCCAGCATACATGTGCTGGAACAACGAATCTGATTCGCAGTTTCCCCACATCGTAATCTACAGAATCTGCGTACAACAATAAAATACCCAATCATACAGGATATGCTCCGAAACCTTATGAACTCCGTGCGATATCAGAGGCCGTAGTGTTGCGGGTGGGCTCACAGGGAAACAACATCATATTGTCTTGTTCTTTCTTGTCCCCCTTTCTTTGTTTTCATCCGTCTTCTTTCCTTGCGAATATTATTACCATAACATTAATTCTACCACCTCTCTTCTTTCTTATTCACTCTCTTTCTTTGCATCTTGACATTTGCTACCCAACATAGCATGCAAGCTTGTGACAAGCTTGATTTCCGCTTATGAAGTTACAATTGATGTAACAAGCTTAATTCAAGCTGAACGTCGACAGTTGTGTTGATATATTTAGCTGTTAGTGCCAAAGCAGGCCTGTTTAACGCTTGTTGTAACAAGCTTGATAAGATAGGCTTGCAGCAAGGTTGTCAGATGCCAAGTAGTAAGTATAATTCAAGTTGAATTAAGCTTGCAGACTTGCTATAACAAGCTTAATGCAAGGTTTTACACTTGGCATGGCAAGCTGCCAACAAGTTTTAATCAAACTAACCCTGCTATCACAGACGTGTAAGAGAAAGAAGACAGGAATATACTTTTCCTCTTTTGCTTTCAATTTTCCCTGTGTTTCAGCTTTCCTCCTTTGGAAATCGAGGGAAATTTTCAGTGACTGGAAGAAAAAGAGAAAGAAATGTCAGTGTTTTCTTTTTTTCGTCTGTTGGCTACGTCAACTCAGATTAGTTTGTGTACTCTCCTAGGCTCCAGATCAAGAAAACTCACAAAAGAGAAGCAAATTGAATCTGAGAATTTAGTTAAAAAGAGATCAGGAGGGAAATCAAGAAGCAGAAATTGGTCAAGGAATCAAAGACTAACAAAAATAGATCTTCCGCTTACAGGTATAATTCAATACTTGTCGTTAAATAATAATGAAGAAGGCATGATTACTTGAAACTCTGTAGATTTGTTACATCAAAACATATTTACGTCAAACCTCTTGCGAAAGTCCTTTTGACTTACATACTTTGTTGTTGTTCTCAAAACTTTATTGTAAGTTTAATATTTTATGAGTGTTGCAGCGTTTGATACAGCATTGAAACGAAACATGATAGAGATACGAAACGGATATTAAAGAAAGAGAACATTTCAGACCCAGACAAAGATACATACAGAGCTGAAAATAGGAAATTCCAAACAGAAAGTCAATATAGTGCATCAACTAGAAAGGGACTACATAGGATTGATCGATTTGATTTCGTGGAACCAATCATAGTTTACTTTCTAGAAGTCCTGCCTATCGCACCAGGATCGAAGTTTACGAAAGTTGACTCAGTCTCTGTTCGGGCGCCATATGTAAGTGATCGTTGTTTGGGTGCCATGGTTGAAGAGAGACTTTTGTGTAGACAGACCGCAGAGAGATGAAGACTGATGAGACATGCGCATGCGCTTTGTTATATGGTAGAAAAGTCACAGAGAGAAACAAGAGAGAGAAAGAATCCAACAGATTTACCGGATACCTTATTTCTCGCGACTATTAGAAACAAAATGATTTGTAAGTCAATTGTTTTTGTTAGCGTCTGTATAAATTGGATTAGTATTCTTTATCAAACGTCTTGAGTTTTCGAGCGCCGCGTACCACATAGCACAGTAGTGTAATGTTATGCCCGAGCTTGGAATTTGTGACGTCATGCAGTGATCATTCAATTACTAGGAGGCTTATAGGAAATTTTCGGTCGGTTTACAAGTTGTATCTGCTCTTAGAGATTTTTTATAGCTTTCGTTGGAGAAGGTTGAGAAGGGGGGGAACGCTTTAAAGATCATCAGTCACTCGTCATGGCAGTAACTGAAGTACCCCTTAGACATCTGCAGAATAGTTACAAGAAACATTATACTTTAATTAATACACAGCTACCAATTTGGAGGGTTTCGCTTTGATTTGGTATTACTTTCGTGTCTGTCATGTTTCGGCCGCTTTGAGACCGTAGCATGATTTTACTCTCCCATTGTAACGTTCTCTATCCATGAGATAAGAAAAGGCCCTGGTCGTAATTTAAGGGCTCCATTTTGACTTTAGCGTCAGTAGTCCGTCACACTAACCAGTACGCTATTAAGGCATCTTCCGAGAAACTAATATTTTACTATTACTTTTATGTTGCGAAGACTGTTTCTGAAGTAAAAGGCATGAAGTATATACTTGAACAGGATACTGGGATGGGTAGTTAGTAATCAAGCTTTTCGTGCAAGTAGACCCAGATTCGATCCATGGAAAGGACTCCCCATTTCAGCATCGACACTACTTTGCGGTGCCAATTCCAAATCCAACCTCAGCTCCAGATCCTCAGATTTGTTTAGTAGTCTGTTACTTTCGCTACTAGATCAAAAGGCCTGGAAAGATCCATGAATACTGTGTAAGACTTTTTCATTGCCCCTTACTGAAAGTTTACGTTCAGTTTCAGAAACTTTGAAGCATCTTTGAAGATACGTTTCTTCCTTCCGCTTTCTAACAGACACGTAACTAAAAATTGTTTTTTTTTGTCAGGGGATCCACGAACGTTAGGAGGCTGGGGGTGAAAGGTGTGTTGTATATGAAATGGATATTAAATAATCTATATAATCGTGCCTAAAATTTGGCTAATTCTGCATAAAACTATAAATTTGGACGCTGCGTCCGGACACCCCCGGAAGATACCCCTAAATACGCCTCTCCTTGTTAAAGATTAGTAACCATATCAACACGCTCAGATACTATACACTGAGTTAAATAGGTACTAATATGTCACTGCAAATACTGTTTTGAATATCTTGACAATTAAATTAATTTTCGACGTTTGAGAGCCAGTGCAGAAATATTTTAATTTTCTAATTTCTTCTTGTATTGTTGAGAAGAAAAAAAATACATAAATATTTCAAAGAGAAGGATAAAGTAAGGCTGACTTTCCACAGTTCACGACATATCTCACTGAATCCTAGAATTTTCGTATTTCAACAATTGTTTGGGCTATTTTCCGTAGAGCCGATCTAATTACCTTCTGTTCATTCTTTTCAACTGTTTGCTAAGCTTCAGTGGGCTAAGTTAGGTTATTTAAAAAAAAAACTTACACAGTTGAAACAACCTGTTTCTTTTTACTGTTTACAAGTTAAGTTACAGTGGGTGGAGCGGATCTGTGGAACTTCACCCGTTTTTTTTCAGACCTCTTATATTCTGCTTGTGTATTCTTGTTCTTGGAGTAGTGAAGTGAGTAGTCCACTTAACACTACAAGTATTTTATATTAATGTAGGAATAAATTACGGTGCTTTGGAAATACTATAGAACAAAGCAAATAAAATTATTTAATAAATGCACTTCATCCGAGAATTTAAATAAAAAATGCAAGATAGCGACAACAATCCCTGTAGTAGAACAACAAATAGCAGATTCACAAATCAAAGAAATACCATCGAATACATGCGGTGTTGTGAACAAAATCATTTAGCAATATACTGTAAAAAATATACAAGAATAATCCTTTAAAATAACGAAAGGTAGTGATTGTTTATATGTAGAAATCTCATACCCCATCTATAATCCACACAGGAACTAGAGATTATAATTATGTCTTAATTAGCAAATGTTGAAGTGACTGCTTTGAGGTTAGTAGCTAGATGGTAGCACTACCTACGTATGTCTCTAATATATTTTTTCGTTGTATGAAATTGCAATCCTGCTCCTACAAATTCAACCGATCAAGCGATTTTAATAATGAACGAAAAACAAAATCGGCACGGAAAATATAACTCTTGAAATAATAATGAATATTCTTTGAAAGTTTGAACTCTCTAGACTTGAATTTGTAGGAGCAGCATGGCAATTTCGGGCAACGGAAAAAAACAAAAACATTAAAGATATACGAAGGCCATGTAGCGCTAGAAATATTTGCTTGATACCAGTGGTTCTCAACGTATTACTCTCAGGGTTCATCATATAACCTGACACGAACAGCTAGTGATTCGGTCTTAAGGGCACATAGCTTGACTTGTTCCTTTTTTTTTCTTCTTCAAATAAATATTAAATGAATTTATTTAAATTACTTTTAGCAGCAAAATCACAAAGTTTCAGAAGTTTCGCGGCAAACCTAGCAAATCTCGTAACACAATAGTGTGTCGCGGTACATCTGTTGAGAATCGCTTCTTTTCACTAACCTTAAGTTAAAGGAAATATAGTATAGCAATACACAGGACACTTGGTCCAATACACAGCCTAAACGACTGGAGCTACTGAAACAAAATTTAGTAATGTGATACATTATCACTGGTAGGTTACGAAAATATTACCAAATGTCTCCAAAGGCGCCATATTGAACCCAATATGGCGGACCTAAAAATCAATTTTCACGCAGTTTGAGCTACATATCAAATTTGGCACAAAGGTGTAATATCAAGAGTAGTTTAGGAAAATATTACATTTTCAAGAAAGTCACCATCTTGGATAAAGATGGCCGCCAAACTTATTGTATAGAATACACAGCCAAAACCGCCTGGGCTACTGAAGGGAAATTTGGTATGAAGGTACATCATCACTAGAGAGTTAAGAATTATTACAAAATGTATCCAAAAACGCCATCTTAGATCCAAAATGGCGGGCTCAAAAACATTTTCCACGTCGTTTCAGCTAAAGATACGAAATTTGGCATAAAGGTAGGTTAAGAAAAAAATACAAAATATTAAAAAAGTAGCCATTTTTAATTCAAAATGACCGCCCAAATATTATTTTCCACATCGTCCGAGCTAGAGAAATGAAATTTGGTATGAAGGTGTACCATCAGGTGTAGATCACGACGATCATTTCTTATGAAAATGTTAAAAAGTCGCCATTTTAAATCTAAAATGATGACCCCAAACCCCATTTTTAAAACTACTGAGGCTAGAGAAACGAAATTCAGTATGAAGGCGTACCATCATGGGTAGGTCAGAATAAATGGGGCAAACCTTCAATATGGGGACGAAGCCCCTCACCCGGGTTGTTGGGCGCAGATTGGCACCATGAGGGAAAGATGCCCAAAGAGAGTAGCTACGATAAAGAGTGCACAACTCCCAAAACCCCCAAGTTGGGGTGCAGTCCTCACGAGGGACTGGGGGCAGCGCCCCCTTCGAAGTAGAGCGAATCCACATAATATCATAGCCCCATGGTCACTCACTGACTGACTCACTGACACTGATCATATTTCCCAGGCTAAACTACTGGAACTAAAAACACCAAATTTGATATGAAGGTGTATGGCCAAAAAAAGTAGGTAAAGGAAAAATTCGTTGGACCAAAGGTCGATTGGACGAAATGTCTTGTGGACGAAAAATCCGTTGAACCAAAAGTCGATTGGACGAAATGTCTTGTGGACGAAAAATCCGTTGGACCAAAAGTCGATATCAATTAGAACTCGCGGAAAACTGACACCGTCAACGTCAAGGGCGTGGTTCTATTTACATAATGTAGACCTTGAATGCTGTTGTCTCATAGGCTGTTTGCTACATCCCATTAATTGTCAACTGTTTGCATGCTCTTTTTTCAAGCCATCATGGAGCTCATTAGATGCGATTAGCGAGCTATGACTTGTAATTTTTAAACGTGGCTTAACACAGCAACAGAGTTTTGATCTTTTGTCTACTACTTTTGGTAAGGGTTCTCCTTCACGAGCAACTGTTTTAATTGGTTTGTGGAATTCAAGCGTGGAAGGAGGCAGCTTGAAGTTGAAACTCACCTTGGACATCCGCCAACGGCTGTGACTGAAGAAAACGTTGCTGCTGTATAAGACAGTCATGTGACATACTCTGAGATAGAAGCAACCCTAGGCATCGGATCGGCAGAGTTGCAAACTATCACCCGCCACTACCTAGGTGTCTCCAAACGATACTACCGCTGGGTGCCACTCCTCCTCACTGATGACCAAAAACAGGTCAGAGTGGATTGGTGCCACTTCATGAAGGAAAACTTTGACAACGGGAGATCCAAGCGGGTTTCAGAGGTAGTCACAGGTGACGAATCCTGGATATACCAGTATGACCACGAAACTAAGCAGCAGTCGGTAATCTGGCGTTTCAACGACGAAGCCTCTCCCTGAAAAGTGCGACGATTCAAAAGTGCTGGGAAAGCAATGGTGGCTTCGTTTTTTCGGAAGACCGGTCATTTAGTCATTGTAGTGAGAGACAACGTCCGAAAACAGGATGCCGTGGACTCCTCTGGCAGCATGACAATGCATCAGCGCATTCAGCAGGTAGGACAGTGGATTCATGGCAGAACAGAAGATCACAATGCTGGGACATCAACCGTACTTCTCTGACCTTGCCCCATGTGCCTTTTACCCCCTATATGTGAAGCAGAAGCTCAGAGGAAAGCGTTTCAGCAGCAAAGATGAGGCACTGTCTGCCTACAAAGTCGAAATTGAGAGTCTTTCAGAAGAGGCATGGTCAGAGGCCTTCGCCAGCTGGTTCCACAGAATCCAGCTGTGCATCGACACTCAAGGGGAATACTTTGAAAAACTGTAGGTATTGCAATTGTTTGGAGTATCTAAATAAGTTCGTCATGCTCCTCGTACCTTAACGATTTCATGGCAACGTACTACACCAACATTCGGTTTAGCTTCCAATCCACGAATCAGTAAACGTCTCTCTCGTATTAACAATGACTCTGCTTTCACAATGTTCTCTTCATTGTGATGACTGATGTAGAAGAACGTCCAATTCTCGCCTTATCCTGCATTTCATTTATCTTCTCATATGGTCATCTGCCCATTGCTTCATAATCCTAAGCTTCGTTGATCATCTCAAACGTTTCCTGGCCACTTTTGCGTAACTTTACACAAAATTCAATAGCAATCCTTTGTCTGGTAACCATAGGCGGATTATGGGGAAGAGCATTGCATCTCCCAGTCATTTCAGAATGACCATAAATGTTTCACTCTGAACGATAGCTTTTAAAGTAATTGCCCCCCAAGGGTCTTTCTCCTAAATCCGCCCATGCTGGTAATTATTGGTATATCATTCTCATTCACCATTGTAATACGTACACATTGCAGTTCGACTTTTATAGCACGCAAAGAAAGAACAGCTGCGTATTGGTTCACTCGTACAGACTATCTTCACGTGACACAATCACAGACTCAGCGTACATAGAATCGGTGCAGGATTGCCAGTCCATCGGAACACCCATCTTATATTTTATACCAAGAAATCTTGGACCTCAATGTGTTCATATACAAAATATGATAATTATGTGTGACTTAAATTTTGGATTATATGTAAAAGATTATCACAAACTTTTTTTTTTTTTTGTATTTGTCAATGTCATTTGAATCCCTTGGTTTATGGAGTCAACAAAATATATATGGCAGTAAGCACACTGAATGAATTATTCGTTTGTGCAGTTGGGAGTTGAGAAACTCAAATCTTCAGTTTTCCAAAGAACATTGTCAAGAGCATCAGAGGTAACGGAATGCAGCTTTTTTAAAATCATGTTGTTGAACATTGAAGCTCTCAGCTGATTATGGATAAGTACGTGAAGATTGAAAGATGATAACATTACGGTTCTGGAGGTCTTTTTTTGGAAGAAAAATTCAATCTAGATAAGGTCTTTATAACAGTGGTGTCACAATTCAAATTATTTCTTCAAAACTGCTGGTTATTTATGTTTGAATGTTTCCGAGCGTAACACCCGTTTTGATGGAATACCTGATTTATGAAGACTCATAAATATGCAAATTAGCGCTATGATCCACTAAAATTAGAACAACACACATTGGGTCCAGGAGAACTTTGCATTTTATTCAATATCTGTCAGGTACTTCGCGAATGTACTTTATTAGAACTTCTTCTTGGATACGACATGAATAAAGACGAATTGCGAGGACACCTTACAAAGGAAAAATGGAAGGACAACACTTAAAAAGCAGTATGTGTATACTCTTGAAACCAGACCACGCCTCACAAAGTGAGATGTTTGTTACGAAGCTACAGACGACGTCAGTGTCCCAAATTACGTCATAGCTCTACACTTAATGACGTAAGCGGTGTTGCCTTATCAAGGTAGTATCAACTACATCCATTTGAGCCATGTTTATGGTTGAGCAGTGCCACATAGATAGGTTTCACAACGTAAGAATGTTATTGTCAAGGAATATATAAATAAATATCCTCTAAGCTGCATTTTTGAATCACAAACATTTGTGACAATGCCACCCTAACTTTGAGCGCATGTAGCTCCGAAACTACGCATAATTTTGAATTTTTTTCACAGGAACTATTTTCTTGTTGCGGTGTCAGAAATTCGCCATCAATTTTTTGCGCGTATTAATCAATCATCCTGTATATTTTAAGATGTAAAATATGTTAGAAAAAGGTGATGTTCAAACTATATCATATAATATAGAACTATCCTCCTCCCCACATACACACACACACAAAAAAAAACTATATCATTTGATACCTCACAATAATTATCTGTTACACATGTCACCCAGAGTTCTGTGTGACAAGATGTTTTCACCTTTGTCAGGCGGGAGAGATAGGGAATCAATTGAAATGTAACATTTAATTTCATGCTGAATAGCCAGCTAAAATGGTAAATCAGGTCATGCGTGGAAATTACAATGTCCCCACCACCACCATATATATATACGGATACGCAATCATATACAGTATATATATACATTCATCATAATTGTCAAATCGCTGAAACAAGGATTAATTGATGGCATATACTGGTCGGAAAATAGCTCCAGGGCATTATTAGATCACGCTTCATGGAGCCCACAATAGATCATATTCATTGGTTGAAAAAGGGAATGGTAGTAGAGAAACGCTAAAAGAATTGAATTGTATTTTTGACCTTTAGACCTTTCTGGCTCAAGCAAAAATAAAACTTTGGATCAGGCACATTTACGTCAAAAATAATAAAAAATATATCTACATTTTACAAAAGAAATATCTATCTCTAGAAAATGTATTAAATGTATAACTCTGAAACGCTCGGAGCAATTTTAACCAAACTTGGTACACATATCACTTACAGTCTGGAAAGATATACTCTGGGGGTAAGACACCTCTAGCAACCGTAGGGGTGGAGGTAGGAAGGGATGACATGTAAAAGTGGCGCAATCAACTAATAATGATAGATAATGATTGTTAGATATACCCTTGCAGACTGAGCAATCCATACCACAATGTAGTTTGCCGGACACTCGTCAGATGTCAGGGCCCGATTTTGATGAAAATTCGTACGTAGGTACAGTCCCTAGGAAAAACCGTTCCATCTTTCTCGGGTCCCCCTGTCGTTATTTGTTGACGACAGCGCCTATAATTTTGGCTGTGAAGGTTTATCTAGGCACTGTACCTACATACGAATTTTCATCAAAATCGGGTTCTAACACCTGGTGATTGTTACTTCTTAGTTTTTCTATTTGACACCCTACAAGGGACTGAGAGACCGGTGAAAAACCTCTGGACAACGCAATAACGGGCGGGAAATCAGCCAGTAGTAAATAAAAAGACATGATGAATATGGATAAGGAAATTTATTGACCAAATATCTGACATATCTATTTGAAAATGATGCGATTACATTGTTAAAAAAAAAAGAGTTGAGTACTTCTTGTACACTTTTAACCCAGTTAACGTTTGGTCACTTCTCTATATTTTTACATTCTGTATATGATATATACTGATAAAATCAGACGAAACCATTTTTTTTTTGTATCAAGAACCTTCAAAATAGATAACAACAAAAATTACAAATTTGCTGGGTCTATTCATCGTATAGGCTCTGATGGTTAAAGTAAGAATCTTGGACCGTGACCATCCGTGGTTCCATCCCCGCTTACACCAGGTTGTTTAGTTTCTTATAGGTTTCCATAGCTGCTTATTAAAACTAATTTATGTGACAATGTCTATAAAAATATCGTCAAATAATGGTCGGACAAGAACAAGTTGTACTCAACTACACTTTTTTTTAGTGTACTAAGGTAAGTTAATCGTCTGACTGTGAGATTTGTTAGCCTATATTAAATTTGCACTGAGATGGGTAAGTTTCTAAAAATCTTTAATAGATAAGTCATCTTAATGTGTTCATTGCTTTTTATTTTTTTACTGTTTCTGAAGACGTCTTACGTATTTATAACGTTTGTCTAATTTTTGAAGTTTGTTAATCAACTAAATAATAACTAATCTATCGTGGAATTATCACTAATG
>JAGDQP010010195.1:5148-30618 GCA_022664845.1 Lepisma saccharinum
AAACCCCGGTGCAGAACCTTACTATTTTTTATCCCAGTCTGGCTTTAGAACATCCTGTCACTCACAAGACGTTCTCTTTCCGACACTCCCGACAGTTACAAATCTTCCAACCTTATTTATCTCCTACTCTGTAACCCATGTTCCGCCTTCTACGTTAGAGAAACCCAAACACCTCTAACAATCCGCATCAAGAAGCATCGCTACTCACAACAACTTCCGCACCTCCCCATATTTGAACACACTTCTTATCACGGCTGCACCTTTGACAAAACCTTCCGAGTCAGCATCCTGAAAATTCTGAACCCTGACTCACCTGCCACTGTTAGAAAGAGATGGGAGCAGACGCACTTCTCTATCCTTTCCGCCAATCATGAATCCAACCTCATCTGCATGTAACTCCCTGCAGCGCAACTTCTTCTTCTTCCATTATGTTGTTCGTCCCGTCTCTTAATTGCACTTTGAGCCTATTTTTCAATATTGTTTCCTTACTTTCCCCTTTGATTCTTTATCCTCTTTATATACAGGGTGTTCAGAAAAGGTCGTAACAGACTTCGAGGGGTGATTGCTGACATCGAAATAAGAAAAAAAGTTCTCATGAACATGCGTCGCTTAGAATATACAACGTCGCCAACTGGGAGCCCAAACGGACAATGAGATGAAAATGAATAAGTTGCAATAAACAAGAGATGATACACGGAATTAAAATATCGTTTGTGGGAAGTATCTTCCAACAACACGATGGATATCAGAAGTGATAACGCGATGTCACCGGGTTGTTAGTATTGCCAACCTGGTATTATGTTGAACATTTGTAAATGGCTGTACGTCGGTTTATGAATTTTGGTGCATTTCCTAGTGATAAGAAACAACATTACGTATGCACAGCAGAGACTGCAGTGTTGCAAACTGTGGATAATATACGGGAGGACATCCGAGAAAAATACAAATTCTAGCTGAAATATGATCCGTAGTTGGAAACACTGCTGTGTATGCTGGACATATGTTGTTGATCATTACGAGGGCTTGCTCCAATAAAACGACATAGTGGCATTACTCTACGTGGTTCTCATAATTTTTATGCTTCATTTTATGTAATTGACTGACGTTTAGAATTATCCTATTTATTTTTCATTACAGGAAGAAAACTTGCTGATGACATTTATCATGCGTGTTTTATTTTCTTCCATCCTTTGTGATGCAATTTCATTATCTCTGTTGCTGCTTGTTAGCAGTTTTGTTATGTTTCCCATCGTAGAGAAGTTTTCCCAAATGAAAAATATGCAATATTTGATGGGAGTTGGACCTACGATGTACTGGATATCTCATTTTCTTTGGGATTTTGCATGCTATTTTGTCATTGTGTTGATTACAACTTTTCTTATCCCCGTTTTTGACTGGAAGGGACTATTTAGTACTATTGATGCTTTAAGTAAGTTCATAGTGTTTTATTATTATTATTGTTATTATTATTATTATTATTATTATTATTATTATTATTATTTGATAATGTTGCAGTGTACAGTTAGTTTGTTTACTTCTGTGACTTACAGCCATACTCTGTTATTGTGTTGACATGCATGGAAAAACTTCCGTAGCACGGTAGCGATGCTACCGGGACAGCAAGAGGTTCACCGGGACGGTAATGGCCCGTTTCTACTAAAAGATTTATAAATAAACCGAAGCAAGAAAAGATTTATTACCTGCTACCGGGACGGGTTAGAACTTTTCCCATGTATTGTGTTAACTATCAGGAATATGGCGGAAAGACATTGCGCACAATGTCAGAAGACGTTATATTTTTAGTGCTCCACCAAATTTCATCAAAAAGAACAATCACCACCAAATCAGTAAATTCAGCATTCTTTCTCCACCAAAAATCCGGGCCGTAGAAATTCGTTAGTAATTTTTCACCTTTCCGTAGGTTTTTATTATTTGTGGTCAGTTCTGTCGTATAACCTGTGAAAAATTACTAACGAATTCCATATTTTACGTAACGAATTTAAATAATTGCCGATAAACAGTAATTCTCGCTTCGAAAGGGCGTACAAAATTACTGATGTTCTGTTTCCATGGAGCGCTACGGAGATTTCAAAGCAATAGAAGTGTTTTATTGATATTAAATTCATTTTTACATAAAGTGATATGTCTCGTGTCTACGCATTTACTGCCACAATGGCATACTTTAGATATAACAAAAAACATTACACGACACACTTCTTTTCGTGAGCAAGTGAAGCTTCCGCTTTCTTGTTCCCCACGCTAGGACAAACGCATATACAGAGTCAGGCAGAGAATATTACGTAAGGGAAAAATCACTATATATAGGGCCTTGAGCATAATTAAGGTATTCGGGAAGAGATCAAAATAATTATTTACTAAGTCGCCGTAGCTCAGTGAAGCAGTTATCAAACTACACCATTTTATTGGTCCCGTCAAGAACTTTGATGTGCAGCAATTTCTTTGCGTAACACTTAACAAGAAAACATACTGATGGGGTAGAAAAGATTTTTTTTTTTCTGTCATGATCCGAATGTTTCATTTCCTTCGTTATTACGAAACGAAATGGGTGTTTTCAGGCGATTGCATCATTCATTACCCCATATAAGTGGCAAATAATCCCCGCAATAATACATTTACGACAAAACTCACTTGAGAAACGTATTTCCCGTAAAATTCTAGTTTAGAATGATATACTACACGACCCCCTTTTCATTTAAGAGAATCAATCGAGTTTCAAGATGGCGGTCATCAAGAACATACCCTGCAACAGGTAGAACCTTTTACGCATTACAGTGTATTTGCTTTCCAGTTCTTTCAGCAATTTAAAAACATAGACATTTCCACACTATTTTTGGTCATTCTCCATAGACAAGAATCTTATATTTATATCATCGATATTTCCTAAAGTAATTGCGCTCGAGAGGACAAAATTTGCATGCGCACATATTTTGACATTCTAATCATGACGGAAGAAAAAAAAATATATTATTCTTTTCTGACCCATCAGTATGATTGCTGGTGGCTAGACCAAAATAATAATAAATAAATACCCATAAACCAACAAGCTTAATTGATATTAAAGAGTGAAAAGTATGTGACTGGACCGGGGGGATCGAACCCGGGACCTTTGGGTTACCGTCCCAATGCGCTACCAACTGCGCCACCCAGTCGACCCATTTCCTAATCACCTGCCTTCCACTCTTAATGTCGATGTTCTCTCTCGAAACCACGTGGAGAGTACCACAACTCCTAGTTGTGCTTGGACTCTCCTGTGTCTCATAATGGTGAACATCTCACACGGAAGAAATAATTTCCAATGCCTCCATTTCAACTTTGGCAACAAGCTTAAGTTTATTGATTAAGTTTTGTTACACCTCTTATCTTATTCCGTAGCTGAAATGTCTTTAATGAATAGAAGTGAATATTAATATTACTGTTATTACATGTGACCTTATTTCTATTTTACAGAAGAATTTTTGACATTGTTTGTATTATATGGATTTGCCAGCATTCCATTCATATATCTAATGAGTTTAACAGGAAAGAGCACTGCAAGTGTTTTCGCTATTTTACTGTTGTTAAACATAGTTTTCTGTGAGTAAAGGTGTTAATCATATGAATTTACTGTAATTTACTGTACTGTATGAAATATTTGGCAAGTATTTATGTGCATGCCGTGCGAAAAGTCACAGGATAAGTGCCCAGTATTTTGTAGACTTCCACTAGCCCGGCGAAATCAAGCAACTTGACATAGCGTCGAGTCCACAAGTGAATGAAAGATCAAGAGAGATGGTTGAGCTGCCCACAGCTCCCTTGTATTTGTAGATGTAGGATGGGAATGGATCTCTTTCCCACATCCCATAAGTGTTCAATTGCGTTTGAAGTCGGGCAAACGTGGTGGCCACACCATCCATCGGAACTGTCCAGAATATTGGACATGGAGTGGCTGACACGGTTCAGTTTTCTGTTGGAACGTTTTATCATTGATGAGGAGGTACCTTCCATGAAAGGCTGGAAGCTCTGCGATTTAGCGGCCCGTCAATGATATATTTAGGAGTATCAGCAGACGCAATCCCTGCAGGGTGAACACTCTTTACACGAGTACGGAACGACCACCAATCTGTATGGTGCCTTATTATAGGATCTGGTATGTATCTGAACCCTACTGTCAAAATGAAACAACTAGTGCCATGACCCACCGGATCACTCCAGTTTCTTTTCTTTTTTTCAATCCCTCTGAATCCATTACCGTGTTCACGAGCCCAGGTGTGACGCTATGTCCGCTGTTACGATGTTGATAGATCCACTGTGGTATCTTATGCTCCCACATCCCATGGAAGCTGCCATTCTGAATATTCGTCTGATATAATGTTTTATTCATCATTATGACGCTCTTCATTCACATCATTCCAGTCCTATTTCCATTTAGAAGTCCGTGCTTGCAAACAGAGTAAATTCTTAGATAAGCATTGGAAACATTGCTAACAGTTCCGCCTAAACTATTTTTTTCCAGTTTCAGCACTGCTCACAACTTATCACAGTCTTGGGCATTCTTCCCAACTTTCACGTGACGGTCACGTCGTTTAACAATTCCATGACTTTTATCATTTAAGTATAAAAAAAATCTAATTTATTTATTTAGTTATGTATTTTGAGTAGGTTGCTTTTATTCTGTTTGTTTTCGATAACCCAATCGTAGCAACTGTTTCATTTAATGTTTATGTAGATAATACGTAGCATGATATGTCTTAAGTTACTTATTAACAAGTAACGAATGTTATTTTCTATAGCATATACAAATATTTCAGTTATTCGGCAGCACAAAACAGTATTTTGTTAGTTTCTTTTCCGTTTATTATCTTTATATTGAGCATTTGTTTTCCTTAACAGTCTTTTTCTATGTGGCTTCAGCAAGTAAGGTTGTGAAAACTTTTGTCACCGCTATGTCTGTCCATCTGATTGTCGACAACTTTCAGCTCAGAAACTACTAGAGCTACGAAAGTGGTTGGGTGTCGTTTACCCTCAACTGGGCCCGTCTAGGGAAGTGATTATCCATTCAATTTGCGTCACCTATGCTCCTCTACACTATTCCCAAGTGTAGTAAAATTCGGTTGAATAGCTAACTTTTAGCAATTTTAGAAACAGGGAAATTTAAAAAAGCCAAAATTCGCCATGTTTGGGATCTAATTCTGACGTCACTATACCCTCTACGAAAAAAAAAAATGCTGTACAACAATGGACAAAAGTTTAGTGGTATATCTATCTATAACTGACTTTTCTTATTTCAAAAATAAATATATTGAAACATCCTATATATTTACTGACTTACAGACATATGCAAAATCACATGAAGCAATTTTGAGAAAACTATTATCCTAATATGTTGCTAAATGAAGACAATATTTGCAACCTATCCACAGGTGTGCGTCTCTCTTCCTCTACATCAGGTCTACGGTATTAATACCAAAATATTGCAAAAATTATATGAAAATTAGTGTTGTGTACGTGTGTGTGTTTATTTTTCTAAAGAACAAATACGCTGTAAGTATCTTCCTTACCTTTTATCATAAATTTATCTTCCCGCTTTCCTCTGCAGTAGTGATATATATACAAATCCCGCCCCCTCCCCCTAAACCTAGCAAGTGCAATAGACCCCGCTGCAAAACCTGTCCTATTTTTGATCCGTCTTTCCTTCGTACATTCTGTCACTCACAAGATGTACTCTTTCAGACACTCTGGCAGTTGCATGTCTTCCAACCTCGTTTATCTCCTACTCTGTAACTTATATTCCGCCTTCTACGTTGGCAAAACTCAAACTCTTCTAACATTCCGCATCAACAACCATCGCCACTCCTCCAAATCACAACTTCCGCACCTCCCCATACCCGAACACACTTCTTATCACGGCTGCACCTTTGACGAAACCTTTCGAGTCAGAATCCAGAAAGTCCTGAACCCTGACACCTGCCACAGTAAGAAAGAGATGGAAGCAGACGTACATCTCCATCCTTTCCGCCAACAATGAACCCGGCCTCAACTGCTGTAACTCCTTGTAACGTAGTGTCGTCTACTCTTCCTTTCTCTTCCTTGTTCCGTCTCTAGTTACACTTTTATTTTATTCTATATTGTTTCTTTGTTCTCCCCTTCATCTACTTCATTATTGTTATTATTATTATTTCCCCCCTCCTCTCCGATTCTTTACCCTCTTATTTCTTCAGGAAGCCCCTTACCTGCTCGTAGTAACATTTGCACTTTCTTTTCCCTTGGTGTTTTCTCCAACCCATCTAGTCTTTTTCCCACCTCCATAACCTGGCCACACTGTCACCCAGCTTCATTGGCAATATGGCGTTTCCTAAACACCACTCCCGCACCTGTCCGCTCCGTCCATTTTCCTTTTTACTAGTTGAAAACGCAATTGCGAAACGTACTAATTTTCTATAGTGTTTGTGAAGTTGTGAAGTGTTATATATATGTATATATATATATATAATAAATCACAGCCATATTCAATCCACTAGTAAATGAGGCCTCTTTGCGGAGGGAGGAGTTGGTCTGCTGCTCTCACGCTGACCAGACGGGTTGGGAGAGGACCTCACTGTGTTCGCCACTGTCTTTTATTCACAGCAGCTCCCCAATTATCCTCACGATGCTGGGTCAACACCGAAATTTTTTAGCCCCCACCGGGAATTTTATATATATACATATAAGATGGTAAACAAGGTAGAAAAAAAGGATACTTACATAGTGAAATCTTGAGATAGGAGCACACAAACTATATATATATATATATATATATATATATATATAAGGTAAATTTAAAACAAATGAAGGAGAAAAGAGGATAATACTTACAGCTTACTTTTGCATTAAATCACACATATTCACATGCACACATATAAAAAGTCACTATATTTCGTGTATTATACGTTTTCAGGTATAGAGGAAGAGAGCGAAGTGCACGTGTTCACAAAGTACAAGTTTGAAGAGACAGTGACGACACGTAGCGGACAAAGCATCAAAACGAGAACATCTATATATATGTAATTTTTCTTCAAAAGACGTGCGACAATATATTTGTCGACAGCTGTACAATGGGCCAACTATATTTGATGTAGCAAATATCTTTGGGATGTTTTGTATAGTTCCTGAGATATCGTCTAAAAAGCTGACGACGTGCCCGTTTACGCCATAGGTCCGAAAACGTTAACGGATTGCTCGTGTCACTGAGCAGTTTTTCACTGAGGTAAATTGAATGGGTTGATGCAAAACAAAATTTTAAAACACTGTTAAGAAAAGTGCTTATTGAAAAATGCTTTTATAGTGTGGAAGAGTTTACACAGTCAAGAATAAGTTAAAAACTATTGAGTTGTATCATACGTGTTCTTTGTATTCTATGTATTTGTGTATTCACACTGACGTTGTATGAATTTCTTTTTAAGTGTAATCACTAATCAGTGTTGCTTCTATTCTTTGCAAATCTATCTGGTTTGTATATTTTTTATTGTATTCACTGTAACATAATATAAGTTCATTGTAATAGTTATTCATATATAAAGAATGGTAAAAAAAAAGTACTTACGTATTAGAATACCAAGTCAGGTGTACACGAACTTCACAAACACAACAGAAAAGCGGCAACGTTTCGCAAAAGTGATTTCACATGGTAGATGAGGAAATGGACAAAGCGGACAGGTGTGGGACTTGTGTTAAGGAGACGCCATTTTACCAACTGATACTGGGTAACAATGTGGCCAGGTTATGGAGGCAGGAAAATGACTAGATGGGTCGGAGAAAACACCAAATAGATAAGAAAATGCGAAGATTACTAGCAGTAGGTAAGGGGCTTCCTGAAGGAATAAGAGGATAAAGAATCAGAGGGGGGAAATAATAATAATCATAAAGATGAAGGGGAAAGGGAGAATAAAGAAACAAGTTTACCGTGCTGCGCAGTTTCTTCTTCCATTCTTTTCTTCGTTTCGTCTCTAGTTGCACTTTTATCCTTTGTTTCTTTGTGTGTTTGTTTTTTGTAGTATGTATTGTGGGTATTCTGTACCAGAATGCTTGTACATGGAATTTGGTCACCAGAATGACAATAAATCTTCATCACAAACGCTCCTTCCTGATTGTGGAAAACTTAAATTGAGCTGTGCTTCTAAAAGGTGAAAATTTTACATGATCTACAAAGTGATTTTTCTCATTTTAGGTAGAAGGGCGCAGGTAGTTGCATTAAATGTTGGAAGCGATGGAAGTGTTTAAACCATGCTTAACATTAATGAAAAATCGGGGGTTGTTCCGCTTGGCTTGTTTTGTTCGTCTCAATGTAATTGACAAAATCATGAAAAGAAAAAAATACATTACTACTTCAGTGTACGTATACACCAGACATGGAAAAAATACTGCCTAAAAGAATCTGATACAAAATACCGATACTCCAAGAAAAAGGGAGGGCCGCGGTAGCTGAGCAATAGAGGGCTCACCTCTGGTGCTTAGGGTCGTCAGTTCGATCTCTGCTTATGCCATGTGGGCTTTGTGGTGGACAAACCGTGCGGTTGGGTTTTCTCGTGGTTCTCCCGTTTCTTCTAACTTTCTTCTTTCCACCAATTCACCCATCATCCACCATTCGGCCTGAGCCACAGTTTCCTAAAGACCTTAAAACTTATATTCAAATTCCAAGATAAAGTATCTGAATACCGATGTACGAGACTTTGTTAAAGAGGTAGCGAGCGAAAGATGTCGATACTCCTCTAAAGTATCTCGATAATTCACGGATACTTGACATGGTTTCCTTGACGAACGCAAATCTAAAATAAGCAGTGGTAAAAAGATGTCAATCTAGATGTGACGTCATTTCTATCGATGTTGGCAACACATTTCACATTCACGACTGACATCTATATTTGGATCAGTGGCGGCCGGTGGGCAGTGTTGACTTGTTGCGCAACAATCATTTTCTTAAATTATTTAATTTGAATTTCAATCACTCTAAAATGCAGAATATGCAATAGTATTCTAGCCCTCGGTGTTCAAAAAAGCCATAGTTTTCTTTTAGGAAGAGAAAAAAATCACAAGTTCACAGTTTAATCTTGGTGTATAATTTTCCCGCAATGCTTTGAAATCCTAACTCGCTACAAAGGTTATCCCTCCGCTGCATGTTCGAATGGCTTTTCTCATAGCAAACTCAATAGAGATTGGGGCGTTGCAACGATCAAGTCACTACTCTTTTCTCTCCTCCTTTAGTAGGCGAGGAGATTGAAAAAGCTTTTCATTACATCCGAAAACGATAGGATACCGCTCTCATCTATATTATAGTTATGATTTCTTTGTAACCGAAATAGTAAACCTAACATATTTTACATCAAAGATTATTTACCGCAATGGTAGCTGCCGACAAAAAATGTACATAAACGCATTCCGAAAAATGGGCAGCTTTGAGTGCACGTCCATGAATGCTTATGCGTTTCAGGATCACGAACGAAGTGGTTTATTATCTATTCGACATTTAACTACAACTTAAGATGGTATGCGAGTTTATTTCTTAAATTTCAATTTTGGGATTTTGTCGCAGGTTTGGAGGATTTCGTGTCATTGTGCACCGTTGAGAAAAACAGATTGATATAATGAAACTCTTTGTTGCATTCTTAATTACATTTTATATTTAAAATTTTTGACTTACTCAATCTTACTCATAGTTTGTACAGAAGCAAACACGATTTCATGTCGCTTATATATCTATTGTTTTTTATGTCCCTAGGCTATATTGTATTCTTAACGATATGGATTCTGCATTTTGAACACATAATTACAATTATTGTGATGTTATTGTTTCCTTTTGCGACATTTCATGTGTGTGTGTTGATTTTCACAATGTGTTTGACCGTTAAAGGTATTATAAGAGATGATGATTCTGATGATGATATTGGATCTGGTAAGTTATACAATATTATCTACGTATAGTACGTAATATATTAAAATATCTGCAATACGAGGCGTTTATTTTCAAAACAATCCTTGTCCAAGTGACATAATAGAAGGGGTTAGTGCAAGATGGGTGTAAGTCCCTCTTAGATCTCTTTATATAGCAAAAGAGCCCGTGGTGTCCGTCCATGTCCAGAAATTACAATTATGTAGAGCTACGACAAATCGCTCAAAAAAATCAATCCATAATATGTACAGAAATAAATTGCGTAAAAAGAAATATTAAATAAAGCAAGCAAGGGTATATTGGTAACCTGGAAGCTAAATCTTATAATCCACGTTTGCTCGTAAATATTGCACCATACATAATCAGATTTGACGTCACGCAGGTAAACATCACGACTGTGTGAGGCCAGATCACAATGAATTGCAGAAATTCATGTTCTAGAATGAATTTCAGGAAATGGTTTAAAAACCTATGTAAGGTTTTTAGTGTTAGTGTTAGGCTTTCAACTTTAAGAGAGGCTTTGTTGCGTAAGATCCTTACCTTTGTATAAAGTGAGTGTCAAGGGTGCTTTATTCTTGAGTTATAAACATGGAATTTGTCATATTTTAAATCTTGTTCGGAATTAATCTTAGAGTAATATAATTCAGTATATTGCCAATTCTAGTTGAATTGATTTAGATTTATTTCCTTCCTTAATTCGTACATGTAATTAATGCCCAGTGTTCGATTTGTAGCAGAGGAAGGTTGGGATTATGCTCCTCTAAGCAAAAATCTTTCTGGTACTTTTTACAGATATGGAACTCTAACCTGGAATATGGACGATCCCAAAATACCGTATTTAATACATCTCTCACTAATTCTTCCCCCTCTCTGGAAATTACACAAATCGAACACTGTTAATACCTATGCTTTGTCAAACATTACAACACATACATGACACAGCTACGCAAATATTCAACCGTAATAGTATAGACCCCATAATATAGATAGACTTAGCACACTTCCCCATTTCTAGCGCTGCGCTAAAACTAATGGGTTTTTGTTCAGAGCACGCGATTTTGAATCCATCCGCTAGGTAGCTCTGCCAGACCTCGTAGTAGTATATGACGTGTATGGCAGAGCTACCTAGCGGATGGATTCAAAATCACGTGCTCTGAACATAAGTCGATTAGTTTTAGCGCAGCCAGAAATGGGGAAGCGTGCTAGTCTATCTATTATGGGGTCTGTGGTAATAGTTCTCAGTCAGTTTCGACAGTTGAACTCAATACAATTTAGACAAGTGGGACTGAGGAGAAGTTACGCCTCAAGCTTGTTCATGACAAGCTATTCTGGAAATAACTCAGTACTTCTACAATTACAAATATGGCAACTGTTGCGAGAAGAGGTAGTAATTTAGATTTCCATTCTTCTTTTTCTTTTTTTAGGTTTATGGCACTGAAAACATTATGTGAAATTCTTGAATTCTATACTATGTAGTGTGTTATGTTCTGTGGAAATATGTAAATAATTGCCTAAAACAGTACGGAAATATGTTCTGTTCAAATGGACGAGAATTCTGTGAGAGTATAAGATTATAATTTTGATGTCTGACCGGATAAGAGTTATTTTAAGATTTCCTTTCATGCAGAGTTTTTGAACATATTTTTAGTTTAATGAATTTGCAAATGGATGAATTATTTCCCTCACACTATTTTATTTACGTTTTCTGGATACTTACAGAGGATTGTGTTTCTTTTATTACAGGTGTATCATGTAATGAACTCAGACATTTTGAAGTAATTTTAAGTTGTGATTTTTTGCTATTTTTTGGGATGCTACTTCTTGTAGAATATGGATCACGCGAAAAGTTGAAAAGATGTCTGGATATTGCTGTGCATAGAGACAGAAGTAGTGATGAAAATGATTCTATTTCGGAAGATGTTGTAGCAGAAGAAAACACGGTCGCTCGTAATATAGCGGGTAAGTGTGTATGATCATATGTTAATTTTATTTTCACAAGGTCCTGGTATGATAAATTTTGAAGAAACGAGCCAAAAATTGAGTTTCTGCAGTGATCACCACGTTTACCGACCGAGCTCAACCATTGAGCTACCACCAATGGGGCAATGATCCTCCTAAACCTTCCTTAAGTAATTGTGAACCCTTAGCGTTTAGAAGCGAAACAGGGAAAAGAAGAAGTATCGTACTAAGGTAGCATATCGAGGGTCAACCACTGATACCTCTTAACTAGAATTGTTGTCACCTAAAGTTGTTGTTGTCTAATTATTGAAAGGAAAAAATGGGCGGACTTTCCAGTTGAAACTTCGTAACAAAGAGGTAAATTGATCGTTAATTGTTCCGAAGTTCCAACTAGAAAATCCGCCCATTTTTCTCCTTTCAATAAAAAGACAACAACTTTAGGTGACAATAATTCTAGATAGGAGGTATCAATGGTTAACCCTTGATATGGTATTTGTAAAGAGACGTGTGATAGACTGAACTTTATCTATATTTCAGATGCTAAGATTAAAACTTCATGCCAAGAAACCCACGAGTACAAATTCACTGCGTTCGATTCACGTTCATTTTCAGCCTGCCATTTGCTAACGCAGAGTTGCCAAGTACTTCGTTTCGTGTTATCCCAAAAGCGGAGTCCAGTTACCAACAAGTTCAGATCAAGTCTCTTGGTATAGATATAAAAAGTTGCGTGGACTGTTATTTCCGTTTGGCGTCCGCTTTGTTTTTAACATTGTGTGTATGTTGTAGGTTTTAAATTCTGGCAAATCTGACATGGTTTTGTTGTGCTTTGTCGCGTCCTTTAAGTCTGGCACGTAAGCTTCGTTTAGTCAATCATATATAATTACCGTTGCGTTCACAAGTAACTTCACACACCCCTGACCCCTCTTCCTATAGACTTGATTTTTCAGTATTCTTTGGAGGAACTAGCACTTGTTTAATTTTCTTCTTTATGAATATGTCAATAAATTTTTCTTTAGATACCCTCGGGAAAGTTGGTAGGGCTGTCTTAACTTTACAGTCGTCTTTGTTACGTGAGTTGCATTTATTAGTCCTGTTATTCTTGCTTTTAACTTTCTTGTACAATTTCAAAGGTTGGGACAGCTTTTTAGGAGTTTTTATGCTGTAATGTGGGTAAGAAGCAATAAAGTATTTACGACTAAAATTTCAGAGTGTATGTTCCACGTAAGCAGTGTAACTAGTATGGTCCTCTCGAGTAACGAGTTTCTAACTTTAATATGCCTGTCTTTGATACTAATAGTTCAAAAATCTTTTTTCAAGAGATTTTTTTTTTCTTCTTCAGTAGAACTCCAACCAAGAACTTCACCTGGGAACCCAAATTTGTCACGCTACACACTAGACCGGTGTTCAATGTAGACAATTTATTTCCCTTGGAGGTTTTGTACTTATTCACGACGGGTCTTTATTTTTTAAAAAAATATGCTCTTATGTTTTTCCTTGACTTATGTCTACCTTAACTAATGAGGTAACTGTTAATGATTTTTCTACGCCCTTGTTAGATTGTGTGCTGCTAAACCGAATCACTTTTTCTTTTTTAAAAAAATGAAGAACGCAGAAGGAATGTTGGCAGTTAATTTGTAAAAATTTTACTGTCCCTAAACACATTTTCGATACATGTCAAACTATAGTTTTTAATAGGTAAGGAATTAACGTAATATAACAATGTAACGAAAAGAGAAAAAAGAAAAAGGTTTTGCGGCGCGGCGCAGTGTTGCCAACTAGGTTTAAGTACTTTCCACAAAAGAAATATTATTGTTATGTTGTATAGACATCCATCGTACATCACATGGAGCTCTTTGCTACTCAAAGTGTGGCCAGTTGCGAGGAAATACTCCAAAAACTGCGATTTTGCGCTGACGTCATAAAAAGTTGTTTTACTGTCATCACACATCTATCTAGTTTCGATAGCTTAACATGCGCGAAACTTTAAAAAAAAGTACTCAAATCGCAATATTTTAGAGAGATTATGAGGACAAATTAGGATTTTTAGTCTATTTTTTTTTATTTCCACCTTTCTTGATTGTTCCCTTTCTGACTGCGACATTAGACATGAGGCATATTGAAATTCCTCTGAAAAATATCTCTAAGGATGACATTTTATTTGGGTGTAACTCACATTCACCTG
Source organism: Lepisma saccharinum (assembly GCA_022664845.1). Lineage (NCBI taxonomy): Eukaryota > Metazoa > Arthropoda > Insecta > Zygentoma > Lepismatidae > Lepisma > Lepisma saccharinum. The sequence goes on from JAGDQP010010195.1 coordinate 19,212, forward strand.
CCACGGGACAGAACTTTCCAAACACCCTGTATAAATTGTCGTTGTTCTCTTAATACTGAAATAATTCCTTTGGGGAAGTACTTTTCGGCTTCGTCCAGAAGTCTTTGTCAGAGTGAACGACTGTGTTTTGTGCTGAAATATGTTTCTCTATTGACGTTTATTTGGAGTTGTAAATAAAGTGTGAACAGAGTGTAAGTACATTAGAAGAAGAAGATAGAAAAAATAATTTTGTTTATGCATGACTAAAAAGACAAGCATGATAGGGCGCGCTCTCATAATACAGTCACTTTGTAAATTCTTCAGTTCACGCCCCATGCTTTTCTTTTTAGTTATGCATAAATAAAAATTATTTTTTACTTTTTAGTATGAATCGTTTAAGAAAAGTATGTTTTTAAAAAAAATGTTTATTATTATTTTTTCGAGTTATTTCGGTGTTGGAAATTTTTCTCAAGCTAATGATTTGTAATTCAAAATCTAAAATATTTTGGAACCAGCCAAACTACACATCGTTGCAGGCTAGTATTTATTTTGGGATAAAGAAGTCCATATTGAAAAAAAGTATGCTTCTAAAATATATAAATATATGAAAGTAACAATGGGATATTGTATTATCAGCCGACTTACGTCGCTGTGCAAAATTTCATCATTGTATAACTTCAGGAAATGAATTAAATTAACGTTGCAAGATTTGAAGACACCACGAACCCTTGTGAACTAAAGAATGTAAAAATTGTGTAAGGTGTTTAAATCAGTTGGTTATTTTAAATCGATGAGAGACGTAGCCGGTCCAAAAAGTCAATGATTTTAGTGGTTGATGGTCAAGAAATATTACATTTTGCGTCAGGCCAAGGTTTTAAATACATTACAACATAACAATAAGTTGAAGACAGGGACGTACGCAGAGGGAAGGTCTTTCAGACAAGCCTTGGACCCACCCCCGAAACCAGCTTCTAGATATATGCCTGGTTGAAGAGTTCCTACAATGTAGAAAGTCACAGAAGCCATGGCTTATGACAATGATCGAAAGTTCAAGAAACTATTTTGAAAATTGAAAGAATGGAAAAAGAGAAAATCAGCAATGATCATTGCTTTTAGAAGTTGAAATTTAAAACTTAAAACAAAACGAAATCTTCGAAATAAAAGAACTAAAACCTGAAGTATAACGGCATAACTTACTTTTTAACGTGAAGTTAGCATTGTTTGCATAAATGTTTCGTCTTTATTATATATTTTTTGTTGGTAAAAGTATACTGATATTAAAATATGCGAAAATAATTTAATTATATGCAAACTGAAAAATTATTTCTTATATTCTGTAAGTAAAATATCTTAATCTATCTTTTATTCATTGAAGAGCAGGGAGGAAAAAGGACCCGAGCCGTCTCAGGTAGTTTTTGCGCAAAAGTCTTCATTTGAACCACCCAGTTTTCATGAGTATTTTATTGTTTGTTTCATTCTGATATCTGTTAAATTGGATTAGTTATGGCAATTTTTATGCAGCTGTGTTTAGCGCCCTGTATCCCAGCTGTCTTATGCTCGCGTCGTCAGATGACTTTATTGTGTAAATACTGTTGATTAGGTTATGACATAGCTCGTACATCGTATGAGTTAATATTGTGTTTACGAGGTGTTGACTTGTCGACAGTCTCTGGTACTATCAAACTAATGCCTAAGAATGTGTTGAAAGCTGAAAAAATAAAAAAAAAGACTTGAGAAGTTTATTTTGTCCACTGACCCCTGAGGACTGCAAACGGTTTAAAGATGTCATAGAAAAGCCAAAACAAGGAGATTCAGAGGTCATCAAATATTCAGACGGTGAAATAGAAGACTGTGAAGCTATACTCGCTTATGAATTTCATGAAGATGATTCAGTAGAGTTAAAGAGGACATGGCATTGATGTCCGAAGTTACTTACTTACTTTTACTTATTTCGTTTCGTTTACTGTTTTAATATTTCATGTTGAATTCAACTTATTTTCAGACCTATGTATCTTCTAAAGTGTTCTAATACGTTATAAAATATATATACACAAACATTTACATATTTTTTTTATCCCAAATATTTCAGTAACTCTTATATTACAGGGCATTTTATGGAAAAACGACCTCTGACACAACACTACCTGTTCATATGTTGTATAATGATTAAAGTTCCAAATATATAAATATTCAATTTATGGAATGGAGAGGCCTTCATCCAGCAGTGGATAGAAAACGGCTGAATATGATGATGATGATGATATCTAAAGGATATGTACTTTTAAGTCATATTCGTAATTTTATTTATTACATAAAATATTTTTCAGGAACTTCATATTTCGAACGTGTTTTTCTCAAAACTCAATTTTTAGACTCGGGTCGTTTTCCCACCCAACTCCTCGATTAAAGGTAAATTTACGATAAAAAGGAAGAAAGTTACTTACAGCTTATTAGTTCCATATGTGAACACACAAACAAAATTTATACACAGACAACTTCTATATTTCGAGACCACTGTAGGCTCATTATCATGTATAGAGGAGAAAACGACGTGCACGTGCAGAATAAACACAGGTTGAAGAGACAGTGGCAACAGGCAGCGGACGACGCATCAAGCCTGGATAATAATTGATTGCTGTAGAGCATGTATAGGCTTTACCTTAGAACAATTTTCCTACGTTTCACACATGTGTAATTCACAAACTCTACGTAGAAGTGACGTAACGTGTCAAATAGTCTCAAGTTCTCTTCTCTACCATCTATTCGCTATCGCCACCATACGGGAAAGGTGGCAGTTTCTCACATTACGTAGAATACATTCTTGGTTTTGTACGGAAGTCTCAAATTTTTATTTGCGTCTTCATTCCTCAGAAAACAATTAGACATTCGACCTTGACCATAGAGGGGAGAGTAGACTTTTGCTCCCTCCCTCACGTCTTTGGTAATAATTAGAACTTTCCAGTCCAGCAAAGATTTCTGACCCTCTCTGTTTTGGCAGAGAAGGCAAGCTCACCATGGACTCCAAGCAGCAGTTTGCAGTGGGCGGTGTTACCCCCTCTCCCCCCACACACGCAAACCTACACACACTCCTCTCATTTTGCTGAGGGTTTCTTGCAGAAATGGTCTGCTTAGCTGCTTGGCAAAGAAAACTGTTCAGAGCACTGAAGAAGGCTTTTCCTCTGGAGCTTTGGTATTTTTGCATGCATTGGAGGAAATCTGTAATCTGTTTAATCGGTAATACACATTGATAGAAATGTCACTTTATGAGGAAAGGTGCATTTACATAAAATGACCGTTTCTTCTGAAGCCCAAAGCGGGACACTTTGTAATATCATTTCGTGACGTAGCCATGAGACTCCCCCAAAGCTTGCCGAGTTGGCAAATGAAAGGAGTACTGCGCATAAGGGCTGTTTTCTGCCACTCAACGAATTCTAATGAAATTTTTGTATGTAATAACAAGATCATATGAGAGTTCCGATAAGCTGTATATAAAAGAGAATTTGGGAGATCTTGACACCCGTAATAATATTCATCTTTATGATACGAGACACAAGAATGACATAAATATACCCCATCTTAGGTTAAGTGAAACACAAAAAAGCTATAAATACACGGGGATGAAATTATATAATCTCTCATCCTTGGATATCCGCAACATGAGTTATAGAAACTTTGAGAAACACTGTAAATCTTGGCTTATAAGTAATCCTATGTATAGTGTATTAGAATTCGAAGGAAAATTAGCATTGTATTAGTATGGCATATATAAATGTGAAGAAACTATCTACATGTACTAACTGTTGTTTTTTATACTAAACTATTGTAAATATATTGCATTCCATTCTGACGTTGTCCATTGCAACAAATGTTTAACGACAATAAAAAGTATTCTATTCTAGTCTATTCCTATGTGCATATCACTTCCGGTTATCATGGAAAGCGCGTCCCAAAATGACCACTTAGAGATTCAATTTTTATAGTGTTGCTAAAAATAAATGGTGATATCTCAAGAATAACGTAAGCTATGTATCAAATTCAAATTTCGTGTGGAAAATATTAATGTAATGAGCATATCACAGTGTAAACTAAAATGCTATCTCTTCAAGCGCTTTGGAGATAAAAATTAGCTTTCTTATGTAAACGTTCAACTTTACTTAGATGAGTACCTCACGTCGAAGTAAGCTATATGTTAGAAATTCAGCTAAATAAACTACCATAACTAAACTGCATTTTGTGTGACAAGTACGGATATTATAAACAAATCACAGTAAAAAATTCTAGTTGATAACTTCAGCCCTGTTTCAAATAGAAAATATTTGCTACCTATCTCGCGCTAACATAGCGGCACACATACTTAAAAACCAACATCGAAGAAATGCAAGCATATCTTCAAAAGGAGGACATTTTAATCATCGACAGAGGCTTGCAGGATTCACTCCATCTTCTATCTGAATTAGGTTTCCAATCAGAAGAAGCGTTGGCGTAGCATTCGAGAGGTCGTGGGTTCGATCCCAGCGGCCGGCCATCCTGACTGAGGTTTTTCCAGAGTTTGCCCTCAGTCACACTATGCAAATGCCAGGATGGCACCTTCAACATAGGCCCTGGCCGACGCCTTCCCGAATCCTTTCCCCTATCCTATCCCGGCCTGAGCCTTAGATGCTTAAAGGCCACAAATAAAATTTAGTTCAATTAAATTCAGGAACTCGTGGATTTCTGACTGGAAACCTAAGTCAGATAGAAGATGGAGTGAATCTCGGAAGCCTCTGTTGACAACGAAATTGTCTTCCTTTTGAAGCCATGCTCGCATTTCTTCGATGTTGTTTTTAAGCATGTGTAACGCTATTTTAGCGTCCGTGTTCCTAGAGTCAGCGAGATAAGCAGCAAATATTTTCTATTTCGTATACGCCTGCAAGTTATCAACATGAACTTTTTATTGTGATATGTTCATAATATCCGTACTTGTCACAAAATGTGGTTTGGTTATGGTAGTTTATTTAGCTGAATTTCAAACATATACTTCGATGAGAGGGTACTCATTTGGAGTATAAAATGTTTCTTCTAACCTCCAGCCCCCATGAGTTACAAATTGATTTTTAAATATGTTCTTCTACATTACATGTAGATTATTTGAGCGACATATCGTTTTGTAACTAGTTGGGGCTGATGATTAAATAATACAGAGTTTTCTGGTAAAAGTACATTTTTTATAAGTAAAATTGATCGTTTACATAAGAAAACTAATTTTTATCTCCAAAGCGGTAAAAGATATGGTCTTTCTGTTTACACTGTAACATGCTCATTATATTCATTAGTACTTTCCATATGAAATTTGGGTTTGATAGCTTACGCCATTCTTGAGGTACCACAATTTATTTTCAGCAACACTATAAGAATCCGGAAGTGGTTATTTTTGGACGCGCTTTTCATGTTAACCGGAAGTGGTATGCACATAGGATTTGGCTTATTAGAACTATCATATCGTCTTGTTATTACATACAAAAATGTCGTTAGAATCGGGTGAGGGGCAGAAAACAGCCCTTATGCGCAGAACTCCTTTAAAATATCAATAAGAATAACATAAAGAGAATATAACATCCATATGTGTCTTCCAAACTATCTAGAAAAAGTTGGAAAAATTAATATGTACGACCGATCTCATTCTCATAGTGAAAGTAAGGAGGAAAACATGGAAGTAGGATTGCTGTCCGATACCCGGAAGTAGGATTATTACTCCCCCACCCTCCAGTGATATAAAATCCGCGATTGTAACCACTAGACCCTACGCCATTTTTTTCTTCTTGGAATCAACAAAATACTTTCATTTTTCTGACGATCTTGTGCGTGGAACCACAGTGTCTGGTCTTTCTTCTCTATAGCTGCCACGGGATAAGAACCGGTGTGGCTCTGCCTAGAAGAGATGGAGCGGGGGTTCAGGGGAGGCAACAGCGGGGATGCTTTCTATTGTGTTACGCTGCCAGCAGCCAATGGTAGAGACGTCTGGTGCTGCTTGTCCGTGATTGCACACCGGTTCTTACGCCGTGGCGACTGTAGTGGAACACACAAAAACATACTACCACAGGAGAAGGAAGCAACTGGCCACCGATGGGGGAGGAAGTACCCTATAACTTTTCCGCTGGTTGTAAATCAATCCACCCAACCCAAGAAGGGATCTACCTTTTCGAAGAGGTAAGGCTAAGAAGTCAGTTTTTTCTTTTTAACGAATTCATTTCCAACCACATTTTCCTTACTGAAGGTAAGAATACCAGCTTTTACTTAGCCCGAAGAACACGTGTACACTTGGATAAACTTTATATTATTTGTGTAACGATTTTCAATTCGAGAAAAATAAAACATATATTGCTATAACAACACCTGGCAACATTTACGTACTTTCGCGGGAAGGCTCTTGGAAAAGTTCCGAGAAACACCACCAGACGGTGCGACCAGCGGTCGACACTAATTCCATTTCGCGTCGTAGAATCAAATTATGAGCTCAGAGCTCCGAACTTAAGGCCAGGATTCATTTTTGCGCTCAAGCCATGAATAAATGCTCCCTCCCATAGACGGCGTGCTGAGGTGCTGGTCGTAGGGGGCAGTATGTGTACTATAGCAACAAGAAAAGACAGATCAAAATTGTTGTTGTGTGATTGGGTGTGTAAGGAGACTGGGGCATCCGGTTTGTTAATTAATGCAAAAGTAGTGATGATTATTAACACGAATGCTGAGAGCTCCTCCTGTTTCCCCCACATAAAAGGCATCACAGAACTTGCAGATTAATGTATATTACAGTAGAGGCTTGTTATGTACCATTGGGATTAAGGGTGAACCGGCCACTAGCAGTATTGATAGTGACTGTGGGAGAAATGAAGAAAATGGAGCAGGTCCTACATCTGGGTCTTTGCATATATGGACGCCGGTTTGGGGTGGTGGCGAGGAAGGATTGGTACGGACCAAGATGTTTTTAAGATTAGGGGGATGCGGAAAAACTAATCTAGGTTTGGTGGGGATTACTGATCTTGTGTCTAGGTCAGATTGGAGAATGTGGAAATGAGGATGTAGGATTTGTTTGACTAGTTTAGGAAGGAACTTTGTGATTAGAGCCGGTGGATTTGGATTAGTGTTGGAGGTTTGAGTGGGTTGAATGTGTGAGGATGCACGGCGTGTCTGTTTGGTTACAAGGTTATATGGGTAGCCTCGGTTTATTAGAGCCTCCTGGAGGCATTGGTTATAAGTTTCAGCAGCAGATGTGGTGGAATTCAGGCGTTGTCCTCTGAGGAATCTCCTTGGTGTGGTAAGGATGGGAACTTGAGTAGTGTAAATACTGCATTGGTTGGTAGGTTTTATGTGAACGGAAGCAGTGAAAGTGTTGTTTTTAAAAGTGATGTCCACGTCAAGGAATGTGACTCTTTTGTCAGAAATGGACCAAGTGAACTGGACAACACGGAATTGATTCAGCTGTTCTAAGAATGTGTTGAGGTTGCTTTCACCATGACTCCATAGCATCAGGATTTCATCCAAGAAACACATGCAAAGTAGTGGAGTCAAAGGCCGAGTTTGCGGGAAATCATGTTGGAGCTTCCCCATAAACAGATTAGCATAAGAAGGCGCCATTCTTGTACCCATGGTTGTGCCTCGGATCTGACTGAAGGTAGTGTTTATCGTCAAAGGTGAAGTTGTTATATGTGAGAACTAGGTTGGCCAGGTTAAGAAGGAAAGCTGTGGTTGGAATATGAGGTTTGGGCCTCTGGTTAAGGAAAAATGGTTCCAAAGCTGCTAAGCCGTGGGCATGAGGAATGATGGTATATAAGCAAGTAACATCTGTTGTGCAAAGCAGTATGTCAGAAGGAGGAGGCGGTAATTTATGGATGATTTCTAAAAAGTGGTAGGTGTCGCGTATATAGGCAGACAGCGCTTGAACATGTGGTTGAAGGAAGGAGTCTACGAGAGTGAAAATGCGTTCAGTAAGGGAAACGTACAACCAACGCCTCCATGAAGCTCTAGTCAACCCTACCCATCTAACGTTGTAACCAAACAGAGCCGCCGTGCATCCTCACACATTCAACCCACTCAAACCTCCAACACTAATCCAAACCCACCGGCTCTAATCACCCAGTTCCATCCTAAACTAACCAAGGTCAAACAAATCCTGCACTCTTATTTCCACATTCTCCAATCTGACCCAGACACAAGATCAATATTCCCCACCAAACCGAGATTAGTATTTCCGCATCCCCCTAATCTTAGAAACGTCTTGGTCCGTATGAATCCTTCCTCGCCACCATCCCAAACTGGCGTCCATATATACAAGAGACCCAGATGTAGGAGCTGCTCCATTTTCTTCACTTCTCCCACAGTCACTATCAATACTGCTAATGGCTGGTACATTCTAAATCCCAAGGGTACATGCCACACCTCTAATGTAATATACATCCTAACCTGCAAATTCTGTGGTGCCTTTTATGGAAGGGGGGGACAGGCGGGCCTCTCATCATTCATCTTAATAACCATCGCCACTTTTGCACTATCAGCAAACCGGATGCCCCAGTCTCCTTACACCCCTGATACACGCTCCGATTTGCTTCAGACATGTCGGAAGGATTTTTGCAGGAAGGAAATCGGAAAGAGTAGTGGAGCATTGCTTTAAATGGGGCTTTGTACACGTTCAGACAAAGAGTTCTTCAGGTTTCTTGCCGGACAGCTGCCTGAATAGTTCTGATTGTCTGGCTTTCCGATTGTCTGACGGCAGATCTTGTTGCAGTGGCAATGCAAAAGCAATGAGCGCGTGCATACATTCAGGTTTGTATCAAACAACGTCGCCCGGTTTCAGTGTCTCCATCCCACTGTTTTATAATTAAATGTCCTCTTTCTTTGCATTACCTACTGTTTTACTGCTAATTTTCTTCCGTAAATGCCATAAACTTTCCTATTATTAAAAGACAATATAAAAATATATCGTGGTGTACTCCATAACATAGAAATATTAACAGTTTATGTGTGATGTATAATGTGATAAGTGTTGATTTCCGTACTTGTCTCCCCAGCCCCTCATTCTTGCTTCTTGTTTTAACTTTTGCCACAAGACTTCCTATTTTCGCTTGTGCAGAAGAATTATTGGGTAGCGATGATTTATTGAATATTGAGGACTGCACGTACGCTGTAACCCGATCTAGTGGAAAACAAAACAAAAACAGGCAGACTTGTAAACAAAATCTTATGTGGACAACAGCATACAAAAAGAATTCTCTCAGTATCGCACAGTCATTTGTTTGCGATAGGGACTTTAACCAAAGAAGTGCAACGATTACTTTAACCCATCGAGTGAATTCTGTCTTCAGGTTTCTGTCCGATATGTCGGAAACATGCGGATAATGTTGTGTTGATGAGGAAAGGGAGAGATACAGAGAGAGAGAGAGAAAAAAAAATATAGTTTATACCCTTGGCTTATACAGTGTGTTCCATAACTCATGTTCTTCTTTTCTTTTTAATTTTGGAATAGAATGAATCCATGCTTTTCCCTGTAATTTTGCTAGCACGTGAAGAAGGGATGGGTGGATGAGTATGTAAAATTGAATAAGATTAATTACAGATACATTGGACCCAGGGCCGGATTTATACCTCTAGGCGCCCTAGGCCCATGACTTCCAGCGCCCCCGTCCCTCCATCCTCACCACTTCCATCCTTTTGCCCTTACTACCCTTTACATGATGATAAATGACTCTCCTCCGTCTTCTAGCCATGAATAATAATAACGAGATAATAATTATTTAACTCTGGTAATTTGTTATTTACAAAATACGTTTAAATAATATTATAATAAAATAGTCATTAAAATACAATGAGCAATTTTAATTAAATTATTGTAGGCTAGTTGTTGAAAATATGTTAATTACACTGAACAAGAATGTAATACAGACTATTTTTTCAATTTTATTATTTAGGCCTACAATATTGTTATTACATTTCGTTCACGGCTTTTATGCAGTTTTTAAGAAGAATCCTAGCTTCAGCCATTTTTGGATTCTACTTTTTCTAACATCACAAATGGCACATTGCAGTTTAGTGATAGATTTACAATTTTAACAATTAAAAATTCTAAAATTTCTTAAATACCTTTGTAAAGTTTTTAAGGAGAAAAAATCTAAAAATTGACATTTCCAATCACAATACAAAACATTAAAATTTCCTAAATACATTTATAAAGTTTAAAATGTCTAAAAATTACAATTACATTACAAAACACAAAGCACACAAAACACTTATATCATATAAGGACATACAAAAATACTTTAAAGTAAATTGAAGAATGGTAAATTCATCATATTTTCTCCTCGCTATTTAGCATTTATTGATTCAGCCTCTTTTCCACTTCTCCTTGTGTAGGAAAAAAGAAACGTAGATTTACAGAATTGAACCGTGCTATGTAGTATGTACCGGTATCTGTTAGTAATTATATCGGTCCACCCGCCAATACGTCGTCCCTAAGAACTAGCAAGTTCAAAGTTAAATAAATCTCTAGGAATGGACAAAAACGACACTACAAACCCATTAGCTTCGCTGAGCAGCTCTTTGAATTTTAAACACCATTTTCGGGAAGATTCATCTCCTGAAGATATAAAGTCTAGATAGGGAGGAAATGTTTCTTCTGTCATAAATGACACGTTAAGATATTTTTAAAATTTGTAAGGTATCTAAATCCATCTTTGGATCAGACCAGGATAGGGTTTCGGAGGGTAGCGCCCGTTACCTTATTTAAGGTACCATTCTGACGTTTATCTGGTGAAACTGAAGGAAACTAAAGGGAAATGCCAGTCAGTGGATGATTGAGAGCCGGATTCGAACGGTACCTACCCATTGCGGACCCGAAAAGACACTTTAGTTTTCCTCATATACAAACGTTTCCGTAAATTACGCCTTCATGCATACTTAACACAAAGTATCTCTTGCCCATTAGCTGAGGTATCAATGACAGCGACGCCCTATATGTAACATAGACTTAAAAAATAAAAAAAGCTATAGACATACTTTTCTTAAACAATGTAGACCTACTAAAATATTCCTACATACTAAAATACTTCAATATTCCTACTAAAATAATTTTAAAAAATGTTTATGCGTGACTAAAAAGAAAAGCATGGGGCGCTCTCTCATATACAGTCACTTTATAAATTTTTCAATTGATGCGCCCTATGCTTTCTCTTAAAAAGTCGTGCATGAACAAAATTATTTATTTTTTATTTTACTTTTTATTACGAATTGTTTAAGAAAAGTTTGTTTTTAAAAGTTATTTTATTTATTTTTTACCCAAGTGTTCTGCAATCAGTCAAACGCCAAATCGTTGCAGGGTAGTATTTATGAGTAATATTTAAAAAAGAATTACATATTGTAATGGGATATGGATAAATAGGTCAGTGTGTTAAGCACAAAAGTA
>JAGDQP010010195.1:30628-56619 GCA_022664845.1 Lepisma saccharinum
CATATACGATCCCATCGCTACCTTACGAAGTAATAACTGCAAATAAGAGAAATATCATTACGATATGCTTTCAAATTATATAAATATATGAAAATAGCAATGGAATATTATGTTGTCACCGGAGGTACGTCACTGTGCAAACTTTCATCGTTGTATGCGATCGAAAAATGAGTTAAATTAACGTTGGAAGATTTGAGGACACCAGGAGCCATTGTGATAAAAAAAAGTGTAATAATGATTATTGTTTGTGTTAGGTAAAGCTATCCCCTGTGCGATACGCACGCGCCATGAACGGTGCACGAGGGATGTGGAGGTAGCGCTCCACATTTTCTTGACCTACGGTACGAAGTGAGGCGAGGTAGTCAGTCCTACGCTCAACTGCCTTTACCTTCCCAAGGCGCCCAGGAATACCAAGGACACTCTGGTACTCAGTTTGATAAGAGGAGTGTACCTCAGAGCGCCAGGCATGGGAACACTGAGAGAAAAGCATGGGAACACTGGCCGGGATTTGAACCCGGGCCGCCCGATTCGTAGCCAGATGCGCTACCGTCTGAGCCACGGCGACTCCTTATTGGTGTATACAAAGACAAAAATAGGAACAAATAATGTTCCTAAAATAGGCTCTAATCTTTGTTGTACTATTTCTAATGTAGATTAACGTACTTTAAATTACCTGAAGTTAGTAATTTACGACGGGGTCAGGCGGTTGAAAGGTGATGGCGCTCTTTCTTAATGATTTTTCCTAAATATTTTTTTCATCTCGGGTTCTAAATAGCAAATTATATTTTTTCCTTGTAAAGTGCGCCCCTAGGCCCGGGCCTAGTGGGCCTATGCATAAATTCGGCCCTGATTTGACCAATTTCATTCTCTTTCGAAATCTGAGTATCTTTTCTCTTTTTTGAAAATTAGAGTGGGTTTCCCTCCTTTTTCGCTTTAATTCTGCCTTAACATTGTTTTCCATAAGCAGAAAATCACTTTCACAGTTTTCGCTACGGTAGACAATGAAACGTTGGCCCAATATTTATCTAATTAACCGTATTCAAGTTTTACATACCTTTCTCCGTTACGTGCAAGCAAAATTGCAGCGAAAAACATTGATTCTTCCCAAACTTGAAAAGGAAAAGGTAACCGGAATTATGGAACGCAGTGCATGGAGAGGGGGGTGGGACAGGAGTGATGGAACGCACTGCATGGAGATATATATATATATAATTTAGAAAAAATGACAGAGAGATAGCAACACTGTCTCTCTTTCTATCTTTCTTTCTGTCGCCCTCTTCCCTTCCTCTCCATTCGCCTTCGCGCGAAAGCCTTTGCCTTTCATTGTTTAATGAATAAACATTGCGAGAAACAGATGTTCCAAACCGGATCGGATGGAAACCTGAAGTGCTTCAGGTTTGCTTCCGACAAAATGTCGGTCAGACAAATCGGATGCGTGTCGGATAATGTGTAAGGAGCCTTACACACCCAGTCACACAACAACAATTTTGATCAGTCTTTCTTGTTGCCATAGTACACATATTGCCCCCTACGACCATCACTTCAACACGCCGTCTATGGAGGGAGCATTTATTCATGACGAGCGCAAAAATGAATCCTGGCCTTAACCTTCAAAAACTCTAAAACCTCTCGTTTGCTCTGCATTTTCAGCACATTTTCTTCCCCGATCCCCTCCCGAACTTACACGCAATACAGTTGTCAATTGTTCCGGGCTCTTGAAATCTACACTCTCTATACAGCAGTCAACCTCCAAGGTTAATGCGTCATCCGCTGCGTGTCGCCACTGTCTCTTCAACCTGGTCTTTATTCTGCACGTGCACATCGTTTTCGCTTCTATACCTGATTATGAGCCTACATACAGTGGGCTCGAAATATAGAAGTCGTCTGTGGATATTATTTTTTGTGTGTGTGTTCAGATATGGAACTAATAAGCTGTAAGTAACTTACTTCCTTTTTATCGTAAAGTTACCTTAAAATGCCATTCCGGCTTCCCTTTGTGTTAGTGATTTTATTAATTAAAATGGTACAAAAAAATATTGCACCCGTGTATCACAAGCCATAGAATGAAACTTAATCCTTGGATTATCATTTATGCAGGACGAACTTATTTTTCATGTTTCATCTTAACCGAGTTTTCGTAGAGAATATTCTTTAGTATGCAAAATCATTTTATATGCATATTCTACGAGCCTCATAAAAGATCTCCTGCGTAGTCATGTGGTTACCGCGCTCGCCTTCGGTTGCGAGGAGTCCTGGGTTCGATTCCCGGTGAGAGCTCTATTTCATAGTAATGTTTCGATTGCCCATACTCGGATTGCTGGTGTGAGTTGGTGTCAGAAAGGTCATCCCGCCTTAAAACATCTGCGAAAACCAGAACCTGTGGAATACGCTGACCCCTTCTCTCACATAGTAAAACCAGCGGAGACAAACACATCCTATGAGCGTCACAAAACAGCCATTAGTTTTCTTCTTGCAAATTCTGTAGACAATCTGTTTGTGGTGTTTTTAATTACGTTAAATCCTCCTTACCCTAAGCTTTAAGAGTGGAAATAAGTTATAAGGTACACAGAAAATTGGAATAAAACCCAAATATCCTGCTTATTTGTCGGTTCCTCGATCATTGAGCTAATAATGCTTCGACTAGTTTCTGTCTCAGGCATCTGTTCAAGCTCCACTCTTCAGGAGACGAAAGTCAAGAGGTTTCTACGTCGTTGCTGTGGAGATTTATAATTGATGACACTTTTTTTTCTTCAGATGTACGAAAGCTGTCAGCACTAGAGGAAAGTATTCTTCTGGTGGAGAAACTGGGGAAAGATTTCAGAAGACATTGTAGAGTGAAGTCCATAAGCTTCCATGTGAAACGCGGTGAATGCTTTGGACTCTTGGGTATGAATGGAGCAGGAAAAACAACCACGTTTGAGTTACTAGCTGGAATTACACAGTCGACAAGAGGAAAGGTTTACAAGGTAAATAATTTTATTCAATTCCTTGACTGTATGCATTCAGTTCGTTTCATTCTGAAAATTATTTGTCAATTTACGTTTAGGCGTGGTGTCAAAAATCAATACAAATTCTTAGTGAACATGGATCGTCAAACGCTTCATTTTCGCGGAAGAATAATGAGCGTTGAAGTAAAATCTAACATATAGAGTGAAAGTGGTAGCTGCAATCACACTTCAGTTGTCAACAGTTACACGGCCAAGTTTGGATTCAGGATCAGGTTTCTTAGGTAATTTACGTTTATTTTATATTTTTGGGAAGTGTGGGTTTGAGTTATATATTTTTCTTGTAATTTATCCACTTACAAGGGAAGTATTTCGGTTCGAACAGGAATTTTTTGATAAGACTTCGTATATATATTAGTGTCTCTATGCTGGTAATGCCTGCAAAATAATTCGACCGTATAAGGCCGCGTTTGTCCGCAAGAGGGCGTTAAAGTTCGGAACAAGAGGAAGACAGCCCGGGCAGCCGTAGCATCGGCTCACGCAGTTTCGGTTCGAACAGGCATTTATTTCTCAAAATAAATACATGAACATACCTGACAGTGCTGACAAAGACCGAACAAATAGTTTGGCAGATATAGGCCAGTACTTTTCTTCATAAATGTGAGGGTTGTGCACAAAGTGGGTAAAACAGAAGGAAGAATCACAATAAGCACAAAGAGCAAAAGGCATATCAGGGCAAACTTCAAGAGCACACTCCGTGGGTACGATGTCAAATGCTGAGAGTACCCGTCAAGCTCGTACCCAGAAGTTGCTTTCGGGGGAGTCCAGCGCCTTCGACGGGGGGTCCAAGATCTGTCCGTCGGTGTGAAATTTACGTAAAATGCATGTAATTTTGCGAAAAATTATACTAATCTCACAAAATATCTGAATTTGGGGGGTCGTCCGGACCTCCAGTACCTTCCCCCCTCTGCGTACGTTCCTATCTGTAACTACCAGTAACTTCAAGAGAGTAAAATAAAGTGGCATTTGACACCGTGTCCATGGAGCGTGATTTTAAAGGTTGCTCTGTGTGCCTATTTTGATTCTCCCTTCTGTTTTTCTCACTTTGTAGAAAACCCTCACTTACATTTGTGAAGACAAATACTGGCCTATATTTGCCAAATTATTTGTTACACTATCGAGTGACTTTACAGTCTTTGTCAGATAAGGTCATGTATATATTTTGAGTAATAAATTCATGTTCGAACCGAAACTGTGGGAGCCGTTGCAGCTGTCTTCCCCTTGCTCGAAACTTTAAACGACCTCTAGTGTCATCTTAAGCTGATGCTCTGTATATTGATTGGAAGTAGAGCATGAACTCAAGCAATAAAAACTGCTATTTTCACAGGAGCGAGCAAATAGAGCAAGTAGCAACCATGAGCTTCTTACAAGTTAATACCGGCATTCGCCTGGTGCAGCATATTATGGAAACAGGTTGCTTGGAAGGAAACAGTTAATTTCGTGGTGTTGGAGCTATATTATGAGTAAGATACGAAAGCAAGCCATATTCTATTTCCCAAACTCTATAAGTAAAAGATTTAGTAATTACTTGATATCCACAGAGAAAGGAAACAGAGGCCAACTCACCAGTTGTAGTCAAAATGCTGGAGATGAAGAGAAGTGAATTAGAAGTGCATTCGAATTGGTGTGAAAGTGTATCTTAGTAGACAAACTGCATGATGCTAGTCTCCATAGGCAACTTCTAAGTTATTCTGGTAGACTAGGTGACAGCAGGTCTTCTTAATACTGTCTGGGCCAGCTACTGACTTCGACGTCGGCTCTTGTAGATAGGCTTTAAGCTTCAGCTTACCAACAGAGCTGAATCTGGTCAGATGACGGAGATGTTACTAGTAGGTGTAGTCACACTCGGCCACGACGGTACCAAACGACAGGTTTATATAGTAAATTCTAACGGCATGCTGCTTATGGATTAATGTTGATAACCAATAGAAAATGTTCTTATTTTTGCGAATCGGGAAGAAGGACCTCTTAACTTCAGCCAATCAGAATCAAGTGGGTGTTGGTTGCACTCAAGGTTACTTTCCTAAATTCTGTCGATGTTAGCAGAAGTCCACCTGAGGTGTGTGTAACCTGATATTGCTGATCAGTGGTAATATTGATAATGATGATGTAGTCTTTTCAAGAATTTGGAAACACTGCTGCTGAGACAAGACATTCCTTCTTGTCCTTGAATTCGTAATATGCTAGATGTTCTCCAATTACACATTCTTTAATTTGCACCCGTTGTCTGGCTCTGAATACTCAGCAATAAGAAAGAAAGATATTTTATAAAACTACAAGAAAATATGAATTTGCTTTCTTGCGTCTCACCAATAAACTAACTACCAACGGGATTTATTTACAAACTTACTAACTAATACCATAGACCTCATATAGACTTAGCACGCCTCCCAATTTCTGGCTGCACTAAAACTAATGGGGTTTTGTTCAGAGCACACGATTTTCATCCATCCGCTAGGTAGCTCTGCCATAGACGTCGAATTATTTTGGAGACATAATCAGCATCGCAGTACGAATATATACACCGTATATGAAATCTTATTAAAAAAGATTCCTGTTCGAACCGAAACATTTCTCTTGTTAGTAGCATTATATATGATTTGTCAGATAGTAAATAAAAGGCTTTTTGTATATAGATCGAACCCATAATAAGACCTTACTTCCGGTTTACTTTCATTATCTTATATCTTTTATCTCAGGGACGCTGAATTTATGTACTTCTGAGATCTTTGGAAAGTGATGAGTTCCGTATACCTATAAATAAACACCTTTACGATGCTTCTACTCCAAAGATAAAAACTAGGGTGCCCACTCTCTGGATTTTTCCTACTCATAGGGGCTACGACTAGCTTTACGTAAAATATCAACTGGAGTTGACATGAACGCTAAAAAGGGCGTTAAGCCACAATATAGCGTTAGAGGTTGAAGAAAACCAAAAATGAGAGGATTAAAATACTTTAATAAAGTTCCTCTGCTGTTATGTTCTGTTGTACAAAACCCTGCGACCATTATATATATTACATAGGTTTACAACCATTTGCATTTATGCTTTTTAATCTAAGGATTATATGAATAAACATGTGGATCATTTTCTCTTTTATAAACACTTATTCCATTATTATATAAAACATTTCCATAATTAAATTAAGTTCATATTGTTTAAATAACATAGTTAAACTATTTGCTTTATGCACTATCCGATCGTAACGCCATCTGTCGTCCTCCTGGGTTTTGTCTCTAAACATCACAAGTTGCTTCCTACACTGACGCAAGAATGACGTTATTTTATAAACTACATTAAAGTTGTTCATTCACTTGAAATGGTTATTTAACGTGCAAAATAACTTAGAACTTACATTAATCAATCTATAACACAATTATAAAGTTGAATAATGTTTAAATTAATCCATTAATACTATAATATATATAAAAATATGTTTGAAACACAGATTTATAACATCTGTGGACATAACACCTACTCGTAACTACTTGCTGCAAATGAAATACTTGCTGCAACTCAGGAATAGATGAATTGTTGTCAACAGTCCAATAATAATGTTCAGTTCCTTCAACACACAAGGAACAACAATCTTCTTCTCGGCAAATGGCAGCATGAAACAGCTGTTTCCTTCTTGATAGTCTCCGTCCAACAAGACCAGTATAGGTGCTAACAGTTCGCGAGAATTATCCCATCAGATACGAGTTTCCATACATTGACGGGATTACGGGATCCTTTTACTGAACTAATGGTATAGGTGCACTTACTTTCATATTCTTATCGTCTGAAAATGACTGGAATTTGAAGTGCCAATGGGGGAATATTTGCGTGACTGAGAGGTAACGTTTGATTCTGAAATCTAGCAACACTGACCAGTACAAAACGTAATGGTGGAGTTAGGTGCATTATGACGGAGTTACGATTGTAGTTATGTTGTTCGATACCTGAGCTGTATCGAATGGTACTAAAAATGTATGGGTTCATAATGATCCACTTCAACCAACAGTGTAACAAAATTATGTTGGCCTAGCAAGGGTTAATGTTACGCACTTTGGATCGGAAGTGCAGAGCACATACGTCGAATTCTGCTATCAGCCCTTGTGACTTAGATTTTCCAGGGTTTTAGTTCAGTTCTATTAGGTGAATGTCGGGATGGTACCTCGAATAAGGCTTTCATGATCTCATCCCTGGATCTGGCTATCACACGCCCCTAAAGTAAATTCAATACACCATACCTTAGTTTGCCGAAAACTAACTTACGGGAAACTCTTCACTCACCCACAACCAGCTCAGACTCTCAGTAAAAGAGAAATGTTCTGAGTCATCTTCGTACATCAAATCCATGTGCTGTGTTCTACTCCCGTGGTATTAGCAATGGAACTGGAATATTTACAGAACATAGTTTCACTCAATGGATTCTGTAAGCAGTTTTTTGATCAAATTACTTTCAATTTGAATTTTATTTAAGACCTTTTGGAATCTTTGGCTCAGGCCTGGATGGGTTAGGTAGAGGATGAGGAAGGTATTGGCCAGGGTCGTTATTAAGGAACTGTCCCGGTATTCGCCTGGTGAAACTGAGGGAAACCCTGGAAAACCTCAGTCAGGAAAGTCGACCTTGGGGTTTGAACCCATGTGTCAACTTCAACCAATTATGTTTTTAGTGAAGAGTTTAGTAGAAAGACAAATCTTCACACAATAGAAGTAAAGAGATCTCCCCTTCTACACAAATGTATTTCCAGCAGAGTGGTCCTACAAATAAATGAATAATGAAAAAAATATGAGATGAATTAAAACAGCCTGTCAGCTTACACCTAAAGAAAAAAGTGTAAATTTAACATATTCTTGAGCTACGAGAAATTAAGTTTGCTAGAAACTTATTGGAAAATATCTTTGTTTGCAGCCTTCTTTCTGGATTTCAGTAACAGGACTTCTTGGAATTGAGCATATTTCACAGCAGTGAAGAATTAAACTTCGGGTGCATTGAAATATTAAAAGCAAGACACAAGAGATTGTGTTTGTAAGCGATTTCGAACATCTGTAGGGCAGTGGCTTCCAACCTTTTTTGACTAGCAATTCACTTTATTGAATGCCTACGATATCGCAACACACTTATCGGTCTTTGATTAATAAGAATAAGAATAACTGCTTTTGAAACCTCATCGTGTAAAATTAATGTGAAGTCTATGCTAAATTTGTTCTCATGGTAGAATCGCATGACAAGTGTAACAGGTCACCTTTCTTATTGACAGTTTGGTTAGGGACATTTTTATGTTAGTCTCGTCAGATGTACAAAAAGGAGAAATGGCTCATTCGAGCTCAGAAACGCACAAGGTAGGGAAGTATTTTGTTACTGAAGTTTGTAACGCGTTTAGATGTTCTATTATGAACTTCTTCGGGCATTCATTTTGAATTTGAGTCAGTTGGTTTTCAAAACTTTCAACTAAAGGAAAGGTAGCGATTTTGAAGTCATCATTCTCTTTCGCAGAAAGTAAAACGTTCAAACAAAATTTCAACTCTTTGAAAGCATCAGCAGGACATGCTTCGCGGCCCTGCAACAAAAGAGAAAGATTCTTCAAATACTGAAAAATATCCAAACGGTCCATTGCTGTAGTCCAAGGCAACAGTTACCCCTTGTTCACACGAAGCCACCATGTCGTCTCATATTTCAAATGTAGCGTTCACACGTAGTGGCGGTATCACCTTTGGTGGCGGGGCCAGAATTCTGGTGGCGACAGCTCGCGCCACCAAATTGGCAGCGCCACCACATCGTTCCATTGTCTCAAATTGACACGTTCACACGGGACGCGACTTTCTGAGCCACCAGAGGCATATTTATTTTTGACAATTTTGTATTAAAAATGAATACCGAAATAGAAAACTCATTCTTCGACACGGAAACTTCCACAGCCGAAGTTCAATTAAGGACTGCAGTGTGGGACATAACTGTTGAAGAATACTCAAACAGAGAATTGAAGAAGAAATTCTGGGAGGAGCTTGTGAACATTTCTACAAACAAAGAAGGCGCCTCCTTTGCAGAAAAAAAGTGTCACATTTGTAACATTGAATTGGTAGAATTTATCTATGTCCTTTAGGCATTTCAGGCTCAGTCCGAGATAAGGAAGAGGAGGAGAGGTATCGGCCAGGGTCTATGTTGAAGTTACCATCCCAGCATTTGCCTGGTGTGACCAAGAAAAGCCTCAGTAAAAGATAGTCGGCCGTTGGGATTGAACACACTATCTCGAATGATCTACCACTAAGCTACGGGTGCTCGATGGAAAACCTCTGTCAGGATGGGCGGCTGGGATGGGTAATTCCTCATCTATTATAACAGTGAGCTTTGTATTTAAGAGTTTTTTATCTCTGTCTATCATCACTTTTGAACGAAGGTTGTGTCTTTCTAGTGAATTTATTCATTTTGAAAACATGAAAACGTTAGTCAGTTTTGTGTCTGTCTGACCATAGACCTCATAATAGATAGACTTAGCATGCATCCCCATTTCTGGCTGCGCTAAAAAAAATGGACTTTTGTTCAGAGCACGTGATTTTGAATCCATCCGCTAGGTAGCTCTGCCATAGACGTCATATTCTACTACGAGGTCTATGACAGAGCTACTTAGCGGATGGATTCAAAATCACGTGGTCTGAACAAAAACCCAGTAGTTTTAGCGCAGCCAGAAATGGGGAAGCGTGCTAAGTCTATCTATTATGAGGTCTATGGTCTGACTCTGTGTCCTTATTAAATGCTGTATTCAAGAATAGAAAAGAATAGTAGCTGCTTCTTCGAGCTCCATTTTCGAAACTGCTACTAAGACTGGTGGCGCTTCGTGTGAAAAGTGACATAAAAGGAGAAGGGCCACCAAGATATCTTTGACAGTTGAACTGACTGAAAACAGGGAAAATAGTTCCCCCGACAAAGCCGAGGAAGAACTTCCGTAATAGCATTGGACATAGGTTTGTAACCAGTTCGTCACGTCAAGTATGCAAGTTTACAAACAGCTTGACAGGACATCTCGCAAGCCTCTTTAAAATTGAAACAAACCTAAAAGGAAAGTGTTAGTTGACACTTTACAAACGTGCAGTAGGTTTGTCCTGGCACACTTGCTGCAAAGATAGAAGCGTGAAATGTCAGGGGTTGGTGTGTTTGTAGTAACTTTGCATCAAGTTATTTGCATTTCACAGTTTGCAGCACGTTTAAGTAAAAAAGAAAAAGCAACTTTGACATAACAAGCTAGAATCAGGTTACGTGAATACTTGATGCTACCAGCGTTAAGTTCGGAATGTAAATAAACACAGTTCCGATAGGCGTAATCCTCTTCCGATCCAAGATATCTTTGATAGTATATTCTAAATGAACCCGTTTGTATGTAGACTTCCAGTAAAGGGGGCTGTATACCTCAGCAAAGATAAAGTGTACTAGAGTGTGGGGTAGATCCTATCAGAAGATTGTAAATCCCCTCATTTCTCGTCAATTCGAACACTACTTGGAAAGCGTATATTTTATAAATGTCAGTGAATATTTTGTGAAGGAAGATCGAAACTAATTAGATGCTCTAACAATTATATAGTGGGAAAATAAATAACTGTGAACAAGTCTGTTGAGCATAAACGTAGTATTAGAAATAAACAAGAAATTTCAGTGGTCAAAACGCATGTTAATAAACAAACATCAGTTCATTAAAGAAGCGAACACAGTCATAGCACCAAATGACCGGGAATTATTAACTACTATATGGACATTTGGGAGCTCACGAAGGGCCAGTTCTACAATCGACCGCTAAACTTGTAGTCAGCGCTAAGTTGAGTCCAACTCTCATTTTGCGTCCTCTCATTGGCCAAAATCAAACTTGGCCTCAACGTAGCGCTGACTAGAAGCTTAGCGGTCGATTCTAGAACTGACCTTAAGCCGTCATATAAGAGACATGGCCATAGGCTGGCTTTCATAATAAAAACATTTCAAAACAACCTTGCAGCGTGTAAGTCTATGGATATGGCTACGTTTGTTTACTACAAGCCCATCATCTTGAATCCATGTGAATCAAATCCGCTTGGATTTCAGTCCTGGCTCAGTTATCGCTTAACCTTCGTGTGACTTCTTCGATGGTAGTTTTAATGCAACCTTTTTCTTTCAGCACCTGATGAAGCTTCAAGGTTGATTGGATGAAACCTAATAATGTAAACTACGATTTTATCTTTCTGTCTGGATAGGGCTTTTATTATCTACTTTAAAAATGTGTTCACATATTGCAGATATTTGGTGAAAATCGGCTTAGATCCTACAAGAGGAAGAAGAATCTAGAAAATGTATTTGTCCCGAATCGAAAATGAGATGTCCTGAATCAAAAAAAATGATTTGAATTGATTCGTTTGATTCTTTGATTGCCAAATCTATTTGTTTCAGGAACACTTAATTGCTTGTAAAATAGTGTGTGTAAGCTCTGTGTAGTGTTGCGTATCTAGAACTAATTGAACGTTTCTACACTTTTCTAAACAGGCCTACTCCAAAGTTGGCTATTGTCCGCAAGTTGACAGTTACCTGGATGGATTGACTGGCCGCGAGATGCTTCTTCTCTTCGCACATTTACGAGGTATTCCGTGCAGGGAACTCCATAAAGAAGTGGACAAATGGATACAAGCACTTGGTAAGATCAGTTTCTGTGCTGGACCATTTAATAGTGAGCGATTGCTTTTTCTCCTTTAGTTTTTTTTTTTATTTTATTTTATTTGTGGTCTTTAGGTATCTAAAGTTCAGGCCGGGATAGGGAAGAGGAAAGGTTACGGAAAGGTGTCGGCCAGGGCATAAGTTAAAGTTACCATTCCGGCATTTGCCTGGTGTGACAGAGGAAAATCTTAACATCTCTTCAAAGCTAATGATATTCTTTGTTGACGCACGAAATATAGTTTGTGAAAGTTATTTTCTTTTGAACTGCACTCAAATTTGAATAATTGACGAAAAAGGCGGGAAAACCTATTTCGATTCAGCCTTAAGGGATTATATATGAGGTTCATATAGAAACTGGCATAGAAGGGAAATATTATTGTATTGTCAGTATCCTTAATCCTCAAAAGAAACTGATTATTTCATGTTAAAAATTCCAACGGAGGACTCTGGAGTGAGAAAATAGGAACAAAGCTACAAATATAACTGAATAACAGTGAATTTTAAGGGTATAGAAGAAATCCATTGGAAATCCAACTGGACCCAGCGTAGACCTCGGACGTGCTAAGGGATGGAGCTTGGGCGATACTCAGCAGGAGATACCTTCACAGTCCTTTAGCTAGTGGAACAGAAAGATGGTCTTCAGAATGCTGAATTTCTGTTTTTATTACCAAGCAGTTACATGGGCAAGGAGTTTCTATTCATTCCTGAATAAACCACCTTTATTTTGTTGATTAATATCCCCAATCATCGAAATTTCTACATAGCTTATGCATTTGGTTCAAAATTATTTAACTGTCCCAGCTACAATAAAAGTTAATAAAAATACAACAATAGATACAACTGGGCTTCTTCGACTCTATTTGTTATTATAATGTTCAATAGAGAATTTTTACGGTCCTAGTTTCGACTACCTCTTGAGTCTGAGGGAACATCCATAGCAACGACTTTCATTGATCGTACCACCCGTTGGCTCATGTAGAACCTATATTCAGTATACTGTGCACAAGTCATATTATATGGTAACTAACATATCTTGCATCATTTCTGATGATCACGTATGCCGAAGAGAAACGTACGATGCATAATAATTCAGTTTATTAGTTATAGATTCTGCCGCCATGAAGTTCTATAGTTTTTATTCGATCGAATATGAAGACTAAGAACCATCACTATAAAGAAATTCAAATGAATGGATGAAAGTCTTAAAATGCTGGTACAGGTAGGTGTTTGTTGAAACCCTCACAGCCACGTTAAGGCCCCTACCATCTGAGAGGGCCTCTAGTGTGTTTGAAGTTGGTAGAAGGAACGCAAGATCATTTGTACCTTATGATCTTCCGCCGGACAGCCAACTCAAACCTCTCGTCCACTGGATGCGGAAATCTGCGAATTGCGTGTTGGGACGAATACGAGCGTAAACGGACGAACGATCCTAACAGCAATGTGTCAGTTGGACATCGTTCACTGACAGCGCAATGTTCGCCCGTTTCCGTGCGTATAGCTGCGACCTGCGAGTGCGTCCAATTCTGTTTGGATTTATTCGTACGAACAATAATTGTTTTTGCTTTGTAACAAGGGCAAAATAAATTGTTGCTGGAATTTTCTAGAGAAATGAACGTGTCGGACGTTTTATTAACATTCAATATCATTATTTTATAATGATTTCGATTTTTTATTAACGTTTTTAAGATTATATGAAAGTTAATCGCGTTTTATGTGGAAGTAGCCGAAATACTGCTGTCATCTTTTGAATTAATCCACAAATGAGAACATTCACTAAACTGTTTTCTTCTTTCAACAAAATTTTATTCACAAACTTCTATCGTTTTCTTTGGTGCCTTAATTTCCATGAGAAATGTTTCCAAAACACAGAGATTACAAATGTTATCTGTGAGTTTCCGAACTAACTGATTCGTACGAATACTCTGGCAGTGCACGACAAGAATTCGCACGATTTCGGACGAATAAACTTCGTACGTATTCGTCCGACCATGCAATTCGCACGTTTCCGCATCCAGTGGACGAGAGGCCTCACACAACATTTGCTCGACTGTGTGTACGCGGATCGTGTTCACGGTTGTATTTCTCCCTTTTTATTTTATTAATCTCTCTCTAGTTGGAAGTTAACAAATGCTTCACTAAACCTGACTTGGCAAACCCCTTGCTATTTCTGCGCGTCTTGTTATAGTGAGACGCTTGCCGGGTACTCTTTAGCAAACCACTTGTTAACTTCTGTGGGGACCGCGAGAATTGTGTGTACGCAGACGTTTACAGACAAATGGCTCGCCAAAAACTGACTTGGCAAACATCTTGCTTTATTGAGAGTGTGAATAGTGGATAGCAAAACCCTTGCCGGGTACTCTTTTTAGCGAGCCATTTGTTAACTTGTGTCGGACGCACAAGAAATGTATGTGTGTGCATTGGAAGATGCTTCAAGACTGTAGTTATAGATTCAGTGACAATAATAAGGTATTGTTAATTTTTAGAAAATGCATTTATTACCCTTTGTTGCATGTGTTGTTGCTACGTAGCACTAAGGTAAATTGGCAATTGTCAACGTCACACAACAATGAATCTCATCGAAAAAAAAAAAAAATAATGTCTAGGATTAATAGGTAATTCCCCGAATGCTTTCGTGTAAATGGAAGCGGCGAGAAGCCTTTTAAGAATGATATAGAGTTCGTGGGTGCATTAATAATCATTAAATAAGTGTTCATATCGTACAGCTTTTTCCCACACAGGCAATTCCTTATAGATATTTACAAGATCAGTAGAAGAATGGCCTTTTAATGAATGGATAAAGATAGACGAAGAATATGGTGACGATTTGAAACACGGTATTCGGATGAGAAGTCCATTCTACTCTCCTTTTCGCTTTTGAGCTGCAGGTTCAGGTTTTTATTCCAGTATTCATTCGTATGGGTGAACATCATCAAAATAGCCTGATTTTTAGTGTATTTTGACGGATTAAAAAAAATCGAATAGGAGTATGTATGTTTGATCCTGCGAGGCAAAGTCAATGTCGACATCAGGGGAACTTCTATGGTGCGAAAGTATGTATTACTGTTACATCACAAAAAATATTAAGGAAAACTTTGTTCTGCCCAGCTCCTTTTAATGCCCAATATTGAAATTTTATTGTAGGGAGACAGGGAAGTTGTAAAACGAAAATTAGAACTGGAAACTGCATCCAGTCAGATGTGGGAACTAAAAATTACGAACACCAATAAATGAAAGGATAATTTTAGTCCCGGATCGCTGATTCGAGCAATAAATGGAACTCCGTTCTTGTTGCCAGATCACGTTATGTATAAATAAAATATGTTTAGTCTTTAGTCTTCAGCGTGATTATGCATTATAATCTTTTCGGTTTTTGTCATAGTCAGAAATCCAGTAGTTCAAATGTTGATTTCCTTTAGTAAGACTAACGCTTGGAGTTACTGGTCTCCCACCAGGGCAAAGCCAACCAGATTTTCCGGGGCGGACCCAAACCAGTACTACTGCCTTGCAGTTAGTAGAGGGATCTACAAAGGCTAGGGGAAGATAATCCCGAACAAAAATATCATGGTGAAGGGAAGCAGCTTCACCATTACCACACTGAGGCTGAAGATAAATGAAGACTTCAAATGGAAAACCATCTAAGTGCCACAAACGAAATTTTACAGGAGACAGGAAAACGGAAGGTTTCTTCGCCTTGAACACACGTAAATACATCGTCTTCCGTTGTGATTTTCAACTATTTGAAATGGTATGGAAACTTCTAGACATTTTCATGTTGTTAGGTTTGTCAGTTCAAACATTTTAACATCGAAAACGCGATTTTTGGATTTGTGGCACTTACATGGTTTTTCATTTCAACTCCTCAAATGACATCGGCAAAGCTCAGAGATGGCCAGAGGACGACATTTTGAATGTCTGCCTTTACTGCGAGGTCGTAGAGCTGACAACTCTACACCGCTAAATCATGTAAAGAAATAGTAACAGATGGTTCATGGATTCTCCTGAGGTAAAATATTCCGGAGGTAAACTAGTCCCTCATTCGGATCTCCGGACGGGGACTGCTTCAGGGGGCTCCAAGAACAGGATTAAGAAAGACCTTAGAATAGGAACGTGGAACGTACGAACGTTATACTAAACCAGCGCTCTCCAGGTGGCTGTACGCGAGACCGAGAAGTACGAGTTGGACATATCAGCGATACAAGCAGTCCGGTGGGAGGGTCTAGATAGCACCCGATAGAGCAACTACACTTGCTGCTACGGTGGAACAGTCTCATGATTTCGGAACAGGATTCCTCATTAAGAACAGTATCCTTCCGGCGGTTCAGAAAATAGAGTTCGTAAACGAAAGACTATCGTACATTACGATACGTACTCGATGGGGCAACACGGTTTTATTAAACGTCTATGCTTCGACCGAGGTGGCTACTGATAACGACAAAGATACATTTTACGAGGAGCTAGAAAGGTTGTTTGACCGATTACCGAAGTATAATTCGAAAATTGTGTTGAGTGATCTCAAGGCTGAGGTAGGGAGGGAGGAAAACTATAGACCTACCATAGGCAAATACAGCCTTCACGAAATCAGCAACAACAGCGGAGAAAGACTGATAACATTTGCGATGTCTGAAAACCTACTAGTAAAGAGCACGTACTTTGAACACAAAGATAGACACAAGTACACAAGGATCTCTCCGGATGGCAAAACTCTCAACCAGATCGATCACGCATTAGTAGACAGACGAAGACACACCAACATAATGGATGTTAGGTCGTACAGAGGAGCGGAAGGTGACACCGACCATCAGTTAGTGTTCACAAAAGTGAGGGAAAAGTTACGAATCGCGAACAGAGAAAGCAAAGAATCAAAGCAACTGAAATTCGAAGTTAAATGATTATATAACGATTACCAACTGGAAATCTCAAATAGGTTGGAAATTTTAGCCGACTCCGGTGGTAATAAAAGATGACATTAATAATGAAATTGATGTAAGATGTGGGAGACAATTTGTGATACAGTGAAGGGCACAGGGAATGAACGTTTAGGTGAAAAGAAAAACAAGCCTTGGTTTGATGAAGAATACCTTAAACTTTATGAGGAATGGAATCAAGCAAGGCAACGATGACTAAGTAATAAAAGCGAAGCAAATACCAACCACTACAGTAACGCGAAACGCAACGCCACACGCGGGTTCAGAAACGCAGAGAATATCTGACGCAGAAGATTCAGGAGATAGAGGAAAACTGGAAAACAAATAACATACGAGATATATACAAAGGGGCAAACTCGTTAAGGAAAGGTTATTAGCCTAGATTAGGGATGATTAGAAATGAACGCCGAGATCTTCAGCGGATCCGACTAAAATTGTCGATGTGTGGAAAAATTATTTCAACAAATGTTATACAGTATCTTGGTACTGTTTGGAATTCCGAAAAAACTGGTTCAGCTAGTGAGGATGTGTCTAAGCGACCTCACGAGCAGCGTACGGATACGTAATAATATGTCAGATAGTTTCGAGTTTCGCGACAGATTGAAACAAGGTGATGCCTTGTCACCACTACTGTTTAACTTTGCGTTAGAACATGCGATTCAGAAAATTAAAGGGGACAAAAAGGGACTATCATTGAAAGGTTTGAATCAACTGTTCGTATACGCGGATGATGTCGATTTAATAGGGGATGATATGCATACACCACAGAGTAACACCAATGTTTTAGTAAGCGTGCGATGAGGTAGGTCTACAGGTAAACGTAGAGAGAACAACAGTCCAGAAACTGCTAACCTCGCGATTAATATCAAGACAGTTGAAATTGAAAATATACAGAACGGTTATTCTGCCGGTAATACTTTACATTTGCGAAAGTTGGAGTACGACCCTAGCAGGTAAACATAAATTACGTGTGTTGTCAGTAAGCAAGCATACTAATATCATTCCAGTTAACAAGTCAACCTTTGCGGTTTCTAAGAGGCACCGTGTGTTGCTTGGTAACTATTTTTCACATATCATTTTAATGTATTGAATATACGTGTATTCCTTTGTTATTTACATTGAATATCATTAATCAGCATCATTATTATGTGTGGTGTCATTGATCTACTTATGAGCACTTTCAACGCTACACGAAAGATCTCAGGAGGACTCAGATGAATTTCAATGGATTCTATTTTTAAAGATTTTTTAAAATGTAATTTTCGTTTCCACTCCAGATCTCTCCGAGCACTGTAACAAATACTGCAAAGTATACAGTGGAGGCATTCAGCGGAAGCTGAGCCTAGCCATTGCACTTCTTGGAGACCCTCCTCTTATCCTTCTCGATGAACCTACTTCCGGAGTGGATCCAATATCCAGGCATCGTATCTGGAAGGTTTTGAGACGCTGTAACGAAAATGGACAATCCATTATCCTCACTTCGCAAAGGTAAGCTTACATTGAATTAGTTTCTCCTTCTCTCTTCATTTGTTTATTTACCTAGTTATTTAATTTAATTAGGCCGAATATGCAGCTGTGTCCTTAGTCTGTTACATATTAGAACGATGACATCCCTCGCCGAGCTTTTCTTGGCACAGGAAAGAGGAAGTTAGAACCCAGAACTTTTATCTAGGTACCATACAGGTATTCGACTGATAAAACTAAGGAAACCCCCTGGAAACCGTAGTCAGTATGGCAGGGAGCAGGGCCGGAACCTGCTTGGCTCTCCAGTGCCAATTGGAAGTCTGGACCGTAGACTACAGTCTTACGTTCTACCTGAGTGCTCGAATGTATTCTTTATTTCATTAAAATCTTAATAAAATACATTATTTTTGGTTGTTGACCCTTAATATTCTTCTCCATTGGCGCCTCTGCAGTTTTTAAGTAAAACTACTTGGCAACATGTCCACTGTTTCCAACCCACCCGTGGTCTAGTGTTTACGGCCATGAACTTAGGATCCATATGTTCTGACGGCCATACTGACAGAGAGTTTCCCTCAGCTTCATCAAGCAAATGTCGGTATGGTACGTACACTTCTTAAACCCTCCTCTTTCCATGCCTCAACCTTTTGAGACGCTCACGGTTATAGTATTAATCAATCTTCTTTCCTATATTTGCGTGGTCATTTGAGGACAGTCACTTCTATATCCCTATTTGAGTTACTTTCGGTAGGGTTTATTTTAATTTTCTTCTAGAGCAGTTCCCAAGTATTGCTAAGTGAATGAATGAATTTTGTTTGTGTGTAAATGCACATAATTCCTTTACCATGAAAGTATATATATGTTGCAGACGGGCGATATCTCACGGGATACATCGATTGAATATAGCTGAACACCATACAAGAGAGTTATAGCTTTGTCTGTCATTGAAAATGTGACTGTTTCTACATTTAGAGTTCCCGGCATCTTGATCAAAATCGTCAATATTTTCTCTTGTCTTTGATTCAACGTATAATAGCATACTCGGAATACGTTGCAAACAGATACCCAAGCAAGATATTGCAAGTACTGTATCCTACCTGAATCTAATTGTCTACCAGGGAACAGGGCTAAGTTATAAAGGCAAATAATAATTTTAATTTTTTCGTCCCTTTCAAGCGTTGGCTAAGGGTTATTTATTTATAATAAACGCATTGAATCAATAAAATTGTACCTCAAAGATAACTTTTTGTTGATTTTGTACTATTTCGTTGAAGACGATAGGGAGGAAAGGGAAACATTTTACGGTTCAGAGAATTTTTGTACACGTTCGTGACTCTTTTGAACTAGTGTTCACGTTTCCTCAGAATGCAGCAGATTTAATATTTCCAAGTCTTCTTCTAATCTTCTTTCTTAGCATCTACGTTTCCACTTTGTGCAAGATAATGCCTTCAATCAGTCTTCTTTATTCAGCAGTTCAAAACGATTTTTCTTGTTCGCGGTTTGTACTATAGCAATTTCTGCCTTCATTTGTTTCCATTTTCACAAACCATTATAGTGTTATAAATTATGTGCTAAAATTAAAATTAAGCCACTCATTTTTCATGAATTATTTGCGGAAAGTATTTCATCATTTTGTTGTAGGAGTATTTCAAGAGAGAGAGGGAAAAAAAGCGGTTCTTTGTTTTATATAATACTGATTCGATGAATTCGTTTTGAACTTAAAGAAGTACTTGGTATTTTTTTTTAATATTTCAAAACAAAAATAATAATGCTGGCATGAAAATTAATATTATTTTAATATTAGTGCATTTTAGTTGGTCAAGAAGTTGTGGACAGAGTAATGACAAAATATTTGAATGACCTCGAGGTGGCCAAGAGGTTAACGCGCACGCTTTCCGTGCGCCTTGTCACGAATTCAATGCCCGCCGGCGTTCATTAAAGAAGTGGTTCAGAATCCACTTTATCAAAAACTGTAGGTCCTATCCTTAGAAGCTCATTAGCTCGTTTACTATAATATATACTACGGTAATTTTGTTGCTAGTAATTTTCATTTGAGCTGCTCCATAGTCTAGTGGTTAGAGCATTGGACTCATACCCGCGTGGTCCCGGGCTCAATTCCCGGCTTGAGTCCCACTTTTCGGCGTCCATCCAGCGTCGTGAGGCAACCTGGGAAGTCACGTAAATAAAGACGTGACGGCCACTCTGTCTAAAAAGCCCCTAATACGCCTGTTCGGGGCTAGGTGACGCGCAGCGCTGACCACACTGCCGTCACCGATGTGGAAACAGTTCAACAAAGCGCGGACAACTGACGTTGGGGCAGGCTCAGGACCTATCGGTCTGTAACGCCGGTGGTTTATTTATTTTATATTTGAATTTTATTTATGCATTTAACGCTCAGGCTGATAAGGAAGGAGAAAGGATTTGGAAAGATGTAGGCCAGGGCATACGTTGTAGGTTCCATCCCGGCATTTGCCTGGTATGACTGAGGAAAACCCCTGGAAGAACCTGTCAGGATGGTCGGCCGCTGGGATCGAACCCACGACCTCCCGAATGCTACGCCAACGCTCTACCACTGAGCTACGGGGGCTCGGTTTTGTTGCTAGTAGAACTACATTGAGTAAAAAAAAATGAACAGTTGTCATGCTTTTCTACATTTCTTGTCTATATCGAGGCTGTTACATTAAATTCATTTTCATTAGTAGAACCTATATACAGGGTGTCCCTGAAAAATTGGTACAAACTTCAGGAGTTGATTGTTTACATCAAAACAAGAAGAAAAGTTCCTTTGAAGAAATTCCGAAATCTGATAAGTTTCGGAGCTACAGGAACTCAAAGTTACAAATGACGTAAGCGGTATGGGCTTAGCAAATCACCTGATACATCCAGATAAGCACTGTTGACGGAGTGCCATATAGATATGTTTCGCAACATAAGAATTTTGTTGCCAAGGAATGGTTTAATAGGGCAAGCATACACATCACCTCTAAACTTCATTCGCTAATCATAAACATAGCTAAAATAGGTGTATTGGGTACTACTTTGAATGTAATTGCTACGCCCACATGGCTTACGTCATTACTTTTCGAGATATGACATCATTTGTGACGATGACGGCTTATCTTTGAGCATGTGTAGCTCCAAAACTAGACATATTTTGGTTTTTGTTCAAAGCAACCTTTTTTTTGTGTGTGTGTGAATATTTACCTTCCGAAGTTTGCATCATTATTTCAGGGACACGCTACAGAAGGTCGATCCGCGTACATGTCCACTTTTGAACTAGCACCTACCTTACGAAAATCCACGGGACCACCATCGGTTGTTCTCAATGTAATAGCCATGTGTCTTCGCAATAGCCCTGCACCGTAACTTCCATTGTAGAAGGCTACAACGAAGTACAGGAAATGGAATCCAGAGGCTCCGGAGAGTGGTGACACGACGAGATGAAAGTGCCGGCTTTCAATAGGCCGAACTCGCAGAAATCCATCGGACTGGCAACTGGTGACTTCACCAGTATATCGTAAAATGGAATAGCCTGAATGACGGTGTCTTGCGCCATCTGTTGCAGAAAGTTACGGGTAGAATGAGACGTATGGGTTGAAGCCTTATCCATATACGTAGATGGCATTTTCATACAAACGAGGCAGGTCGTCTGTATAAATTGGGGTCAGTATATGTTGCTGAAAGAAGGCAGAGTTGGTTTTACAGTTTTTAGGACCTGACAAATAGTTAACTTGCCTTCATAGCAGTATCCCGCAATAACAGTGAATCTCTTCGAGAAAGTTGCTTTGCAATGACGGATGAACTCGGGATGGGGTTTTGCATCGCGTGAAGTGTAAGTGATGGCTCGAAACAGCCTGATAAATACACCCATGCGTCATCTAATGTGGCCACATACTTCGACTTTTTCCTGGATAAATGGCGTTTGTAGAGGCGCCTGCTGTTGGTCTGTCTCTCACACCGATTAGGTAATATCCACGACTTTTTAAGACCTTCCGGAGGTTCAACTTCTCAAGCAGGTTGCGGTTCACAGTTGACTGTGCCACGTAGAGTCGTGTGGCCATCAAATGTTGCGGAGGGTGATTTTCGTGGAGAACCATTGGAAGAAGCTATGAGAGACAGGCGGTGTCACCACAGTGCACGCTAGCTTCCTAGTCCCCTAGCTTCCTAGGCGGTGATTGAATCGCTGGTACAGATGCTTATCAGAATAATGGAAACACCTGTAGTTGGCAACACGTCAGATGTATGGGTTGGCAGTGGTGTCGTGGCGACCGCAGCGCCGGACTGCTGGTGGTGGTGTGTTAGGTCGGTCTCCATACTACGTCAGGCGTCGTGGAACAGGAGTGTGCAGTGGCTGCAGCAGACGGAAGTAGTGTAAAATGGGAGACCTCTCAGAGTTTCAAAGAGGGCAAATTATTGGTGCGGGGTTATGTGGAGTGAGTGTGACGGCAGTGGCTAGTGTGTTAGGTGTGTCGCCAGGGACAGTGTCGAAGGTGATGACGGCCTACACAACACACGGGAAAACCACATCGGGGAAGCGGAACAGTGGGCGGAAGAAAAGCATCAGTGACAGGGCACGCCGTGTATTAAAGCGCATTGTCACGCGGAACCGTCGTGCCACTGCGGCGCAAGTGACGGAGGAACAAAATCAGCACCTCCCCGAACCTGTTTCGACAATCACAGTCCGCCGCGAATTACATGACATGAACTTACGGGGTCGTGTTGCACGGGCCAAACCTCTCATCAGGGACCAGAACGCTTTAGCACGCCGCAAATGGTGCCGCGACCATGCAACTTGGACCGTTGACGACTGGAAACGTGTGGTATGGTCGGATGAGTCACCATTCACCCTATTCCAAACCACGGGCCGTGTTTATGTGTGGAGAACGCCCAAAGAAGCGTATGATCTGCAGTGTCTCCGCCCAACTGTGAAACATGGCGGCGGCACGGTGATGCTGTGTGCCGCAATATCATGGTTTTCATTGGGTCCTGTGGTCACACTTCGCGGACGCATCACTGCCAACGATTATGTCGCAATTTTAGGAGACCACTTGCATCCTATGGTCCGGATGTTGTTCCCGGACAATGACGCCATATTCCAGGATGATAATGCACCCATTCACACAGCTGGAGTTGTTGCAGCGTGGTTTGAGGAACATCGGGATGAAGTTCAACACCTCCCCTGGCCCGCCCAATCCCCAGATCTCAACATAATTGAACATCTGTGGTCCATCTTGGAAACACGACTCCGGCGACGATTTCCACCTCCATCCTCTCTCACAGAACTGGCCGATGCCCTGCACGAGGAATGGTGTAATATTCCACTTGCTACCATTCACGACCTCTATGCCTCCATCCCACGTCGCATCAAGGCTGTTCTGAAGGCGAAAGGTGGCCCGACACCATATTAATCTGGTAAGTTGCACTTTCGTTCAGGTGTTTCCATTATTCTGATAAGCATCTGTAACTCTTGGGTTTAGTGCCGATTGATTATGTTCTTGATAGTCGTCGAACCCACTGCGCATCCATGTTCTTTGCACCGTTTTTGAATTTTAGACACCGAATGTTTGGCGTGGAAAAGTGCAACTACGTAGCCCTCTCAAAACCGGTTGGCATTTGGAGCCATGATGCACACAACACACACTTGCGTTAGTGACTCGCTACTGGCTTTCTCCTGCGCTTTTAACCACTCGGTTCGGTCTATTCTGCGAGCAGGGGGGCGATTCAAAATTGGACACATGTACGCGGATCGACCTTCTGTATATTCATGGATTACAGATAAATGCTTGTCATACAAGGATCTCTGGTTGATGTATGTACCTCCATTAGGATTAGGTAACTGTGATATTTTATATTTTTAAAATTTAAAAGTAACGCATTCACTACGTGTTAACACAACTCATGTTTATTTCTGCACTAAACTCAGTAGTGTTGAGCAATAGATGAAGATTTATTACAGAAGTGTATGTAATTGTTTTTCCAGTATGGAGGAATGCGAGAAGCTATGCCATAGAATAGCTATCATGGTGAACGGTCGATTTGCGTGCATAGGAAGTAGCACGTATCTGAAGAGAAAGTACGCTCAAGGGTTTAGAATAACATTCAAGTTGGACTCGGACTGTGACGAGCAACAGATAATGGAGTTTCAAGAGAATATCGAATCCAATTTTCAGCAGTGTCGGTTAGTTGAACAACGAGATGTAAGTACATAAAATCTAACATCAAAAATGCTACATTTCCAATTGGACTATCCAAGAAAACTATACAGTACATACGCCGAATAATAATGCTTCCAGCTGTTAATTTATGTTGAAGCAGGGGGCGGTTTGTCAGTATAGGCTCTGAGGAACTGCACGCACTGAAGAGAAATTATTTTGATGATTATTGTTTCATTATTATCAACCTTATTCTGACGAAAGTGGCAGATCCTTCAACGTAAGCTAAACTCTCTCCATATAACCCTATCTTGCGCTTGATAGCAAAACTAACCTTCTATTCCCGCCCATGGTGTCCATCCATTCTTGTCCAGAAATTAAATCTCAGGAACTACAAGGTGTAGAGAGATGTCGTTGGGAAGGTCTTGGCTAGACTAGCTCAGAGCCCCTGGAACCGTCTTGATTGGTGTAGTGGTTAAGTATTGCTACTCCATTTTCTAAGAAATCAGTTGTTCAAATTCCTTCCATTCAGTTAAACATAGCTGCGCCAAACTTGGCATAAACATTATTCGACACAATACAAAAGCACTGAGAGGGCCTACGTTACCAAGCAAACCATTACCAGGGTCACCAGCCTACTTTCTATAAAATTATCTGTTTTAAAATTGCTTCCATTTTTTTTTTCATAGCAACACCAAACTTGGCATAAACATTGTTTGCCACAATAGGAACATACTGCAAATATTCCCGCTCCCCAGGAACCCCGTTGTCTGTGTTGCTAGCCCATGCCAAAGTTTCTCTTCTTTATTGTCTCCAGGACTGTTGGTCTCTCGTCAGCTTTTGTTCGTTACTTATCTTCTGTATGCAGCGGATTTTTTCCGTTCTTCTCCATGTTCAATTATTGTTTATATATTATTTTTTGTGTTCATACAATAAAAGCTGAACGTTCGTTGTTAACTGTAGTTTTAAATGGCCTTTGAAGACGATTATAGCAATGCTTTTCGAAAACTCGAAGCTATAAATCAAAAGTTCGCTGTGATTAAAAGAGTAGTTGCAACAACTGGCGAAAAGCAGCTGTACAAATCCAGATGTTCACTGACTTGAGTAGTGGAATACATAAATATTCCTTTAAACAAAATGTATAAACCATAAAGGCAGAGCCCATTCGGGGGAATCCTGCATATGTGCTACCACCAGGCTTCAACAGCGAGCATCCTGTCTGGATCATTAATGTTCCCTGGGAAAAGTTGTGGCGAGACTTTTTCAACAACACTTCAACCACCTTTCCAGACCTAGTAGTTACCGAGTTGACTATTG
Source organism: Lepisma saccharinum (assembly GCA_022664845.1). Classification (NCBI taxonomy): domain Eukaryota; kingdom Metazoa; phylum Arthropoda; class Insecta; order Zygentoma; family Lepismatidae; genus Lepisma; species Lepisma saccharinum. The sequence goes on from JAGDQP010010195.1 coordinate 56,146, forward strand.
CCCCCAACCCCACCCCCGATATCTCGGATCCCACCTTTGCGATCAAGATGATGGACATATTTATTAGAGCCATAATGGATTTTATATATATAATGTTGCAAAGGAACAAATAACATAAGCACTAGGCCACTAGAGGGCATTTTTAGCAACACTGTGATGTATGTTGGTGATGTAGAAGGAACTCATTATATATTTTTTTTAATAATTAAAAAAATTTCTAAAAAATGGCGAAATAATTTTATATATGTATTATTAACAAAAATCCTGTTTTTCCTACAGTAAAACTGCTAGACCTATGAAAGGTAAAACGTAAAAATACAAGCAGTTTACGGCCGCCGTGGATGAATGGTTAGAGCGCTCTCTTCTGGTGCTTGGGTTCGTCGGTTCAAACCCTGCTCGCGCTTTGTGGTGGACAAACACCGTGTGCATGGTTTTTTTCGGGGTTCTTCCACTTTGTTCATTGAATTGAATTGA
>JAGDQP010010196.1:12694-56616 GCA_022664845.1 Lepisma saccharinum
TTTTGTTTACCTGCAATGAATTTTGAATAATGAAAGTAAAACGAAAAAGGCGGGAAAACCCACTTCCATTGAGCCTTAACAATGCAATAAATAAGTACACTGTTTCCATGTTTAAGTTAAAACAACAATCAGACATAAATAAATTTAAAATTTGAATATGGATTGTTGTAAATAAAAATATGTAGATTTAATTTTTAAAGCATCATAGTAGTATTTGGCATGAGTATTAGTATTAATAGTAGTAGTAGTTGCTGTTGTAGTAGTAGTGTTAATAGTATCAGTAGTAGTGGTAGTAGTAGTAAAAGCTACAGCATATCTGCACGATAAAGGGGGCGAAGTCCCCAAAACTTACCAACTTAAGCATGCAGCCCGCCACGTGTAAGCGATTAGTGGTGAATGGCCCAATGACTATTGCCAACATATTTTCTTCACACCGTACCAACGGGCGGGCAAATCAACTAGTTTGGGATAAAATGAAGTCAATGTTTGACATTGTTTCACGTTATGTGTATGCGGATGCTTGCATCTTATTTGCTGTTATTGGCAACCCCATTTTCATATGTAAACTGCAATAATTACTAGGTCGTTAGCACCAAGGGAAATTAAATTTTCATATCTATTGAAAATTTACTTCCCGCTTCGACGGAGAACAAATTTTATGTGCAATTTTTAACTGATATCAGCTCACAATGTATTTGAAGGAAAAGGAATTATTACAATTAACATACCTTCTTACAGAATCCCCCCTGCCTCCTTATATGTAACACGCACAACATAACTTTTTTTTTTAAATTTACGGCCTTTATGCATCTAAGGGTCAGGCAGGGAAAAGGGAGATGCAAATAGGGAAAGTGTCGGCCAGGGCCTATGTTAAAGGTACCATCGCGGCGTTTGCCTGGTTTGGCTGATGCGAACCCCTGGAAAAATCCCGGTGAGGATAGCCGACCGACCGCTCGTATTACGACCTCCCGAATGTTAGACAACGGTCTTCCACTGAGCCACGACCGCTCGGATGTGAATTATATAATTTTTAAGTGCAATAAATATCAACAATTGGGTCGTACTGCTCTATTCAAGGAATTACGTAAACTAACAATTCGCAATCCAATTTCAATCAACTCTCTCATTTTTCCTCCTAACTTAAAAATCGGATATCTTTTTTTTTAAAAGTTCCTCAGAAAAAAAAACAATTGTTAATAAAAAGTAATATGAGCAAGTCAGAGAAAGATTAGTAGGTATAGCATTTAAATTTAATTAGCTTCCGTGAAAGTGTATACCATTTCTGACTCTTATGATCAGATTAAGACTAAGACATTCAGGATTCTCTGCTTATTATTAGACCAAGATAATTACCCCTATTACATTGCAGTACCTCGTTATAATCCTAAAAAAAATGTAATATTAAAGTTTAATTCTCAAGTTGTTCAACAGCAACGAACATTTTAATTGTTAGATTTGCAAAATAGAGTCATTTCATATTTTGTCACCGTCAATAAACGATCCAAACATGGGTTTTATGGTACTGTACGAAATAGTATCTCTCAGGTATTACAGGAAAAACAAAGTTAACAACAGTCTTTGGGCCTTGCCTGAAATCGAAGAAATGTATGTATGCTACATTACTGAAGCGCGCTAAAGAAGAGCTTGAAATTATATTTGCATACTCAACATTATGTATCAGCTATACTATCCTGGTAGAAGCATCATCCTGATGGTTATACTATTTTCACATCGCCAATGAATACGAATTAAAACGGAACTTTATGCTCTGAAAATTTTAACTCTCTCAGATTGAATTTATAGAAACAGCTTAGCAAATTCATGCAACGCAAAAAAATACATTAGACACATACAAAGGCCATCTAGTTTTAAAGAACATTACTTTACACTAACCTTAAAGGCAGGGATTCCGCCAGGATTTTCAGTTTTGGGGTATATGTGTAAAGTCATTGGGTCATTGTAAAGTACGTGGAATTTTGCACCGTCTCTATTAATTTTTTACAGCAGAAAATTTAAATTTCGGGGCGTGGTCGAGAATTTCGTGGGGGGTGTCATCCCTCACAGCGTGGAGGGTCTGGGAGAGTCACTGCTTAAAGAATATTGTAAAAGAACTTGGTGTACAGCAATATATTCTTTTTTAAAAAAAGCAATTATTCTGAACAGCAGAACGGTGGCCATTGGATGGACATAATCTTTTATAGTTAGTTCATTTCTATAACATTGGATCAAAATAATTTGATAACCTACATTGGGGTAATCCTATAGAATATCAGGTTTCTTCCACACTCTCAATTCCACATTACTTTTCTTTTCTCTTTCGTGATACTTAAATTTACGTGTATAACCATTTTCGTCGGTATTTCTTTCACCGTGTGGTGCTTTGTATTTCTGCTTCAATTGTATTTCTTTTTCTGCATGTGCTATTATCACATCACGTGTGTATTGCTCATGCATGCTCATTAAGTGATTTATAGGCTTGTCACACTCATGAGTTGAATTAAGTACCTACTTACTTCGATCAATTTATAGTCACTTTGAATAGGTCATTCACTGTATACTGAACTTACTCTTGGGATTTAACCTCAAGATTATGTCGGGTAATATCTTAAGTCCAGCCCAATACTGATACGAATTTAAAGTCAAATTCTAAGGTGAAAATCGTTTAGGCCAACAGTCCATTTATACGACACGAATTATTTAAATTCTTAAACTGTCTCATTGTTTCCCTAAATTGGACGAATCGTAATATTTCATTCAAGATTCGTCCTGAAGCCGAATTCACAAAGCTGTCTGTCTTACCTTTAAAAGTTGCCTTACGTACTGTATTAAGGCAAAGACGATTAGGCTCTTAATTCTCAAAAATGAACGTACGATCGCTAACCGAAAACCATCGTAAGGTCACCCGTAAGTTTGTCTTTAAAGACTGATGTATATTCACGAAGGGCTCTAAGATTTTTTTTTATCGTAGAAGTTCCCTTAACTTTTAGGTGTACTTACAGTATCACCCGTAAGCGATTATAACGCTCTGTGAACCGGAAGTTTGAAGGCAGAAAACAAGAAAAAGAAAATATATACAAGTCATTACTTAATGACATTTTTAATATAAACTTGGGCACAACACACTTTAGTAAGCTTAAAAGTTAAAAATAAATAAAGAGCAAAAAGGACTGAAATGAGTAACGTGCACTGTCTCAGTACGTAACATAGATGTGTAAGGTCAATGTACCTTTACATGAGAAACAAATGCACGAAACACATAGGCTTTTCTCAATCTTTAATTGGCTGGAGGTGAACGTGACATCACTTCTTCTTATCAGTATTGTAGCGTCGGACTGGATTTTTTTTTTCGTCTCACTTAAGGCTGTTTCTTTCAAGGCTGCCGTAAGTTTGATTTATCTTACATTCCTGACTTCGAATTCTCACCATAAACTTAGGGGAGTCGTAGAATTCTCACCTATGACAGTTTTTGTGAATCACTTCTCAGATGTGTGTATTTTCTTGACTTTTCCTATCTTTCTTCATTTCTAAGGATGGACATTGACACTATGGACTAAAACACTGAACGTACATCATAATTATATAGTTTCTATTTTCCTTCAGGCGTCAGAATGTTATCGAAATTCAATATTTCTCATTTCAAATGATTTCAGATTCCTCTCTTACAGAATTGCACGCACCAGATCTGTTCTTGTTCTTGTTTTCGCTCTTGTTATATTTCAGCTTTCACAGGGGCTGCCATCTAGCGAGTATCACGAAACTTAAGAAAAGGTTGAATGACGAAGTGGCAAAATAATCAACACAAATGAATGGATTGTAGCGTAACATTTTGTAGATTAGTTGTGCCATTATTCTTCTATACTGTTAAAGCGATGCCCATTACTAGGAAGGTATATATTTTGATAACGAAAGAAATAATCTCACGAAGTGAGCCTCGTTTGAAGTCATGGGGCCCGCCGTACCACCCCAGCCTCTTTGCATCCATTGCACAGATTGAGTTGTGCACTTTCAAGGACGTGCATCACGCACATATTTGTACTTCTCAGCCTGGGGCAGGCTTATCCCTAGAGATTGTTGGATTGCCGGAATTCCGGCATTCCAAGAATCTCCTATGTTCCACCTGTTGAGACAGCTGGTGTTGCGCGATGGACTTATGGCCAGGCGTCCAGAATGTTCTCCTGGTCTATGTTCCTAATCTGGTGGAACATTTACATGGGAGAGGTCCCTACCTAGTTTATTTTCTTTTTATACAAACACATACAACACATAAAGACACAGACAGGACAAAACAGGACGACACAACATAAACTTAAGTATGGCTTCTTCTTCTTCTGCTTCTCCTGTAACGAGATTAGAATAAAAAGGTTAGATTCTGCGTTCCTTGGTTATTGTGTCTTCCCTCTGGGCTGCATCCTCCTCTCGTCACAGGGTTGGCCTACCTTCTTCTTCTTTCTTGTTCTTCATCGTTCACATTTTGAGCCATTGGGGGAGATGAAGAGAAGATTATGGTTTCTTTCTTCCTATTTGGAATGTCTTGCTTCCTGGTAGTTCACCGCACTCTCCTTTCCTCTTCATTCTTCTCTACTCCCCATATATTTCATTTAAACACATTCACTCGCACACATTCACACGAAGATATTATAAGCACTGTTTGACCTCAGGTTGCGGTTTCCGCAGCTTTTAGTCTGTTTGTTAATTCGTTGTTTGTTCCACCAAATATAACACTATCATCAAGCCTGGTTCCCTCCACCAGTTCTACAGTTTGCCGAAGTCTCTCAATCATGAGACATTGAAGCCTTTTTCGCCCCCTGGGGAATTGGTCACTGCATCACTTTATATCATACTCCGCCGGATAACTGTCCCTTTGCCATGCGTGCGCTCTTACCATTCTTGAGGACATGCCGTCAGCAGATATTTTAGAAGTTCCTCCCCACTTAATTGTGAACTCCTTTCATGCTTTTGTGGTCGAGAAACCAGAATGCAGCGGAAGGGTAATATACGACTGCCATGATTGGACCTCCTGTTATTCTTCCCCTCCCGTTCACTTACCACGCGTCATGGACTTGGTGAACCAAGTGTCAACAGAAACTGTTTTTGCAAAATTGACCTCAGAGATGGTTTCTACCACATTACCTTGGTCTCTTATACACATCAATTCTTCGGTATTAAATGTGGCAAGAGATACTTTCGTTTTAAGAATTTACCAATTGGATTGACATTATTGCCATTATTAATGCAAACGGCCATGCGAAAAGAATTAAATTTCCTCCTCAGTGATGTGTGCACATATCATGTGTATTATGATGTTTATATGGCTCAGTGTCACAAGTGAATCACGCAGTGTCTGCTCTCACCGGAAATATCTTTCCTCATTGGACAATGCTTCAACTTAACGATATAGATCACCCCCGCCATCTTGGTACTCACTTTCCATTGATTTACATGGGAATTGTTTTACTCGTCTTATATCTTTCAGGAGCATACTTTTAACTTCTGTTTTCGCCCAGTTTATCGTCATGTTCTCTTTTACTCATGCTATTTTATAGAAATGCAATATTTTACACACGAACATTATAATTTCCCGTTAACATATTGTGATTTATATAGCAAACTATTAATAATACATTATACTTATATATTTGAAGAAACTTCGGAAACCAAAACTATACAAGAGTCGAAATAACTACCAAAACAAATTTAGTGAAAGCAGAACTTAAATATTCTACTTCCGAGAGGCATAAAATGAATAAAACAATTTCCGTGTAAATCAATGGAAAGGTCATACCAAGATGGCGGGGGTGATCTACACCGTTAAGAAAACTTTATCAGTGCCCTGTGATTTGTTTCAACCCGACTTTGACCGTACTACTGTGTTTGTGGATGACACCCTTATGTCAATCGCAGTTGTGTTGGAAGATGGTACCGAACTTTTTGTGACTCGCTTCTCTCAAGCATATCCAATCTTTGTCACTGAATTTCTCGCCGCAGCTGTGGCGGCCCTTCTCAAGTATCCTAAACAAGTGCTTATTATGTCCGACAACATTGCTATAGTATATTCTATGAATCGACGTATTTGCCACGTAGACTACCTGATATCTATTGTTCACTATTTGTATAGCTGTGTCAATAATTTTGTACTATGTCATGTATTGTCAGAAAATAATAAACTATTTCGGACGCAACTTGAAGGGACCCACAGCAAAGTGGAATCCCGGTGCGAGGAGCATGAGGTATGATATCCCAAGAGCACCTATCGGGATCTTAGTTGATGTTGATTTCGTCAGAGCGGAAACAGCTCGCGCGTACTGTTCGGATTGATTCCAGCGGCAGATTTTGCATAGTTTATGATTTAAATAGTTGTTAACATACACAAAATCATTGAGAAGCTAGGCCTATTTAACAAACATCGACAAAAAAATAACGATAATATCATAATGTATAAAAAGTCTAGCCTTCAAAATCATATATCACATATTAAAAATACAACAGCGGTATTGTACTCAACTTGTAGGAAATTTAATAAACCTTAATCGAACACTTTTTGCGGTAAACTCAACCATTGGGGGGAGATAAAGAGTGATTTTTGAAGAAAGTCGAAAAACCTTGAAGAAAATTAAGATGGCCGACCCGAAAATCGGGTACCTGCGTACAAATTGATTGTACGGAGGGTATAGAAGAACTATACAAAATCTGTCGCTTTAATCCAGTCTATCACAATTTTTTGCTGAGCCACTACACTAGGACATTAAACGCTTTTATCAACGTGTAATCAACGTGTGTGCTACTGGGGAACTTGTATTTATATTACTATAATTATCCCGGTTAACGTTAACCATGGCAAGATGTCAGTGTAAACAAGGTGTAAGTCGTACATTGTTCTCTGAAATATTTGTGCTGAATACCATGTTTCTATTTATTTATTAAACTTTTGACATCATATCAAACTGTGGAGGGCCGAGAAGAAAGGCTCCAGGTCCGCGTTCGGACCAGGGTCCTCCATTTTAAGACCCCTGCACTAACAGATGAGCTATTTTTGTTCAGCATTCAAAATTTGTCTTTGATTACTTCACTGTTTTCATTTGTAGTTCGTACATTCAAATTGTAAAATAAAAAAAGATTAGTGTTAATTGAAAACAAGTGTTGTGAATAGTCGTTTACAAAAACAATGTAATTAATATTGGAAGCAAAACAACTTTGAAAATGTAATAGGTGGTAAAGAGTTACGAGGAAAGATATTTCGATTGGAATGTGTAAATACGTTCTTTCTTCTTTTGTTTGTGAATTTGTTTTTAAAGGGAAGGAAAAAAAAACAAAAACGAAACGCAACTTTTTAATGAAACGCTGCCGTTGGTTAAAACAAACATGCCAGGAGGAATCACATTGTGCTCTTTTTTTTGTTTGTTTTTTCTTATGCGGTAGCTTGTTCCGAACAATGTCCTTGACAAACACAGCACGTAAACGAAAATAGACTGTAAATTGCGCAAATGAATACGCACATTCGAAAAAAACAAAGAAAAGAATAACGTTGTTTTCAAAGTAGAACGAGTTAGGAAATTAAATATATATACAGTAATTATTTATTGCTTTGGAATGCATGTTTACTTATTTAATGACTGCGAATTTACAAAGAAACTGCTAACAATATTCTTCTACAAATACAAATACTTTAATAAATGAAATTCAAGTCATGAGATGCAAGAAACACAAATCCATAATAATAATAATAATAAAAATATATGCGAAAATAAAAACTAAGGTTGTTACAAAACTAAGACCAGCCGAAACTTCTATATTTTTTAAGGTTCTAAGATACAAGAAATATTTGTTATTTCGGGTTTCATCAGAACCGCCTTTCTTCAAGAATTTCAGTCATTTATATCTAAATCATGGTTTTAATTGCTTATTAAAAACATATTTTACGGTAATAACAAGTAAATCTGTTGACATTGTATTTCGTTGAATTTTTGGGATTTGTTAGAAGTTTTATTTAAAGAGGATCCACTTTTTATAAGGAAACGCAGGACGTACTATTCTTACCAGACTAAACAATTAAGAGTGATTGTAAATGCATAAATATAATTTTACACAATCATAAAAAAATATTTATATAAGAAAACACATAAATTAAAAAATCTTTTTAAAAAATATGAACTTTGCGTATTATATTTGAATTTGAAATTTATGTATGGCCTTTATGCATCTAAGGCTCAGGTCGGGATAGGGGAGGGGAAAGGATTTGGGAAGGGCCTATGTTGAAGAAGCCACCCCAGCATTTGCCTGGTGTGACTGGGAGAAAATCCTGGGAAAACCTCAGTCAGGATGGTCGGCAGGTGGAATCGAATCCACGATCTCCCAATTCCCAAATGCTACGCCAGTGCTCTCTAGCACTGAGCTACGGAAGCTCGGTGCATCCTATATTGCTATGTACTTTATACTTTCTCTTACATTGTCTGTTTACCTTTTTACATACACACAAAAGATAAATAATTAACAGCATCGTAGTAGAATAATTAGACAACTAATAAGTAAAATGGAAATGGTTATCTTTCCAATTTATAAACAAGGTTTTAATAAATTTATTGTTTTAATAAACGGAATGGCGTATATTTTTACACCAGTTCTAAAAAAAAAAAAAAAAATATGCTCATATTTATCCTGTCTTTATTCCACACGCGTCCTATTCTCTCATCTTCAGGTGAAATTTCTTCAAATTATTTTTCGTTCTATGTCGATTATTCAAATGTCAGTGCAGGTAACCAGAGAATAACTTTCACACAAAATATATAATCCGTTACGTACTTCAATAATTGAGTACTATCATTCTTAAAGAAATACAAGTGGGAATTTCATTATTCTGTGCACACATATTTGGACATTATTCTATTATTTATTTCCTCTCTTGTTTGATAATATTCCAACTAGAAATATCCTAATATCTTCATCTATGATATTTGAAAAATTATTTTGTGATAAACTGATACCGTTATGATACATTTATAGTATACAAACCCAATTCGAAACAACTCCCACATTACACAGATTTAGTCTTAGTGATTCTGACTTGAATTGCATTTTATTCGAAGCCAAGCCTTAATAAAGATTGTTCAGTGACCTGGCAGCGTGTGTGTGGGTACAAATTTTTCTGATGTAACGCTACTTCTAATTGCGTAACGGCGAAATCAGCTGGGGCTGTCCGGTCAGAAATGGCTGCTGATCTAAGAAAAGAGGTTCGTGTTTGTTTTCTACTGTTCAACTGTCCTTTAAGCTGGTCATGGTATAAACATTTTGCCAAGTTCAATGTCATCAAATGAAGCAAAGTAACACATTAGATGGATTTATTACACTTTTTCATTGTTTTGTTTTCTTGATGTTGTCACTGTGTTGCTGCTCGTGATCACGAATTCAATTTATGCGACAGAAATGGATCAGCGTTGCCAGGTAAAGTTTGGAAAATTAGGCCCAGATCCTCAAAACATTTTAATCTTGAGTTAACATAATGCTCGAATCGTCTTTTCTTCTACCACTTGGTGCCAATCCAACCGAAATATTTGAGAAATGAAATTATGATCTAAGCCATGCTCTTTATCAGTGTATTTAACTTATTACGGAGCAGCAAGTGAAGTATTAGGCCAACTTGACACGGAAGCATTTCCGCTAGATAAATTGTAGATTTTTCTTAGCATATATTCCACCAAAATCATTATGGAATATACCACAGTATCTTGCCCTGCTGCACTTTGATACGGTAGCATTTGTGCTACCACTACGATTTATCGTAGCATAAATCTTCCCTGTCAAGGAGGTCTTATAGAGACTTGGGATATTTCTTTTTAGTATAACAGCTTCTAGGTCTTTTGATTTAACCAGAGTGGGGGGGGGGGGGGGGTAATTGCAAATTATCTAAAATTAAGGCTATGATGAATTGGACATTTTTCGGAAACAGCGAAATGCTTAAACAAACAAGAAATTTAGAATAAAGTTCATTGAAAATATTGATAAATAATAAGAACTATGATTGTATAACTATTTTAAGATTTTGACGCAGACTAAGACATCTACATATTTCTGATTTGAATAATGTCGCAGCGTTTGAAAAGGGATTTAAGCCTATTAGCTTTGTTCTAATAATATTAACCTATTAGTTTAGGCCTAGTTGTAAAATCTTTTGTATCATTTAGTGTAAACGTCCACTTTCGAACATCATTAACAAATTCTCTTTTCTTGAAAACGGGGTGTAAAATTATAACGGAGGCCTACCAAGAAATAAACAAAAAAATCTCTCATAACCTCCGGCCGGTTTTAAAATTAAAGTAGGATGTCAGAGGAGACCGAAGAGCGAGATTTCAGGAAAACAGTAGCAATTGATTGGAAGGCGCGTGACGTCACTATACGGACCGATGAGTTTGTGCTTGTAGCGAGAGCATAGGGAAGTCCATAATAACGATGGATATAAAAGAAATTTTGCACCTGATTATTATTTGGTTATTAACAAATACTTTTTTTTTTTTAATTTTCATGTTTCTAATAATGAGTGTAGACTATTCAACTGAATAAAAATAAACGACGTATTCTGAATAATAAGACAAATATTTCTCTGTTAACTTTACTTTAAAGGAAATCTCATGGGACTCTAACAAAATTGATTTTAGAACCTTAATATCAACTTTAGAAATGTTTCATTGCAATAGAGATAGACAGGATAATGGTGATAGTCTTATTTCAGTTAAGAATAAACATATCTGTACTTCCTTTCGGCCAATATTTGTGAGTTTACGATCAACGTGCATGCTATTTTTTAAATATCTCTCTCTCTCTCTCTCTCTCTCTCTCTCACACACACACACACACACACATGCGCGCGCGCGCGCGCAAATACATAAGCAAAGGCGTCATTTAAGTATTACGTAAACTTTCAAGGGGGTTCAAGTTTTGTTTATATTATCTGACAATAGCGGAGGATGACCACAGAGCAATATGATTACCTAAGATTCACTTAAAATTATATTAGTGTAGGTTTAAAGATTGAAAGTTTTTTTGGACTTCAAAATAACGATAAGAATTGAATTGAATTTATATTTAAGCCTTTAGGAATCTGAGGCTCAGGCCAATAACAACAAGAAATTTGACATGTCTTTCATAAGCACGAGGCTATCTGCTTATTTTAGCTTACAAGGGGGGTCTAAATGATTAAAATGAACTTACGTAATATTTTTAGGCTATCATATTACAAATTAACCTACAAGTATACAAGCCTGCAGCCACGCGGAAGGACTCTTCCTCCCGGAAAATTTTCTTGGTCCCACTACATCTTAAAATCTAATTTTATGTGTGTAAAAGGCGATAAAACAGGGATTCCTGCTTACCCCTGTGGGGAGTGTCATCCCCCAAACTGAGAGCGCTTGCGGTCATAAATCGATAGAAACCGTGTAAAACTCCTAAAACACCTCTAGATTGAAAATAATCTTGGCGGAATCCCTGATGTAAAAATATATCATGACCCATGTGTGTCCGTTTTTTTTACTGTGAATCCACAGATTTTTTTAAAAAAACTTTAGTGGCTATGGAAATTAAAGTATTGATAGTGGGGCCCCAAGAAATGAACTACCCGGGCCCTTGTGGCTGTGCCTATCCGCCCATGATAATAATAAAGAGGAAATCGCATTCCTTCGAAACAGAATACTATTCTTGGAACACTTTATATATTTTTCTCTTATTATAATCTTCCTGCAAATGTAGGACGGAAAGTTAACTATAATAAAACTTAATTTCGCAACACAAGAAAACTCAACAGAGTGTGGTCGCTCAGCAAAAAGTGTGCTTGAATTCTAGTCTGAAAGTTATGGTTTCGAATCTTGGAGCCAACCGTACTGGCTGAGGTACTCGATTGCCTCATTTCTCTGTTACACCACGTGAATGCTGGATGGTACATTGACGGAAAGCCAAGGACTTCTAAGCGACAGGTAAAATTAGTGATGACCTGCAGCCTTCACATGCTTATCGAATATATTCTAACATTTCGATTAAACAAAGCAAGTTCGGAATTTATGTTGAAGTTCTTACCTAGGCCTGAAAATGATTAACGAATACTGTATAGCGACATCCTCCCAGGCTTGACCAATGCTATAAATATAATTCTTTTAAAGTGGTACAGTACATGCTGATTTTGATTTTTATAGCTTTTATGCACAGCGATGGAAAAGGTAGAGGTCAGGGCATTACTTAAAGTACAATTCCGGCATTCATGTTTCAATGTGAGTGACCGCCTCCAAAGTTTGCCCCCGCAGATTTGAACCACCCTGCTTATCTATTATCTATGTTCTGAACAACCTGACCTAACTTGGTAATTCACATTGTTTGTCTTTTCTGTTTGCTACTAGAAAAGTCATTGCGTATTAAAACTACGTAAACAAGAGTCATCTAATACCACTTAGTGGAATATCACCTTTTTCTGCTGCTTATATAATTATTTTGCAAATAAACAACTGAAAAACAAAATTCTTTTTCCTCTGATAAAAGTGAAGCCTGAAGGCCATGAAACATATTACGAGAATTATCTTTCTGTTAAAAACACAAAATTAAGTTCAGATACAGTGTTGGCAAATCATTTACTTGCAAGCATGGATCCACGTTTCCAGGAAGAGGAACTACTAGCACAACCAGTGGCGGCTCCAGGATTTTGGTGAAGGGGGCGCAGATTTTTTCAGATATTACTACTTTCTTCTTTCCCAGTGAAATCATTATTGCTTCTGAAAATGTCACTAGGCCATACTGTTGATTCATAAGTTTTGTTGTAGAGTACCGACATTTTTCTTTTCTTCTTATATTTTGATCAATTCGTTTGAAATAACATCCACAACTCACTGCTTTAGCATTTTTATTTCACTTAGAGCATTCTCAAAAACTTTCCGAAGTAGTTTGAAATTTTTTTATCCTTTTATATCTTCAATATTTAGCGCGTGTGGTCATTAGATTGTTTCGTACTGATCTATATTTCATCCATCTATTCAATATTTCATTCTGATTACAGTTCTTGTCCTTTAATAACACAAACTTCTTTTCCTTTCTTCTAAATTTCATCAGCTTTGCTTCCTTGTATATCAGAACACACTTTGTTGTTTGTTTTTAGTTATTCTATTTCATTGCATGTTTGTTCCGTCCACGTTTCTCTTGCCCTGTCTCTCTCTTCCGAGTTCATTATTTATTTTTCCGTACACCTTTCTATTAGTAATCGATATCTTTATCTATTTGCTATTATTTTCCTCTGTCAGTTCCTTTAATATTTCTTCCGTAACCCAATTTTTATTCTTTCTCTGTTAGTCTCACTATAACATCCTGCATTAGGTAAACAGAACTGTAGATAATTCAAGTTTTGTCAGTCTTCCTACTGTTCTGTTCCAATTTTAGCATAATTCTTCAAAATATTCCACAAATTTATATTTTAATTCCCTCGTTTTTCAACTTCTCCGGCGTTAACTTATTCCTTTTGGTAGTCCTACTTACAAGTTTTTTTTTTTAAACTGTGTGCCTACATTTGCTATAGGACCAGTAAATAATTGGACGCATAATTGAAGAATTCTTGCTACTTACACTTACCTACATGGCGCTTTGGCCTCCTTCAGTCTTCGAATTTAGAGTCCTTCGGTTTAAAGTTTTGTAATGCTGTTTTCACATCCTCCCATCAAAGGTTTGTCCAGAAAAAAAAAATGTTCTGGAATGAGCGAAAAACGTGGTAGTCTTTGCGGGCAATATCGGGGAAATACACCAAGTGGGGTTACTCTTCCCAATCATAGTTCAGTAATTTTTGCCCTGTGATAAGGTTTGGCGTAATCATGATGGAAAATAACGACTTTGTGATTGACGAGCGCTGGTTCTCCTCTCATTGTTTAGCAGCATTGTGATGAACCGATCAACCAAAGCTGTTTTTCGATTGTTCTTCTGTGTACCTTGAACGTTCCCCCTAATGGTCGACGACGGTTCTTTGTTATGGTTTGATCTAGATCCTGTTCAGAAACCAGCAATGGACGTTCAGGATGTGGTTTATCTTTACAGCGGAATTTTAGGAACCGGGATTTCCTAAACTAATGAAAATATCTACTATCGTCAACTGCATCCCCAGGATGTTGCGGTAAGATGCAGGAACAGTACTGCCTGCCTTTATTAAAGTACAGTAAACAGTTTCTGACGTGCTCCTTATACCATCCTATTTTATCTCCCAGGAGATCCCAGGACACACTCACAATCAATGTCTGTCTGTGTTCTACTGCTCCCCACTTTCGTAGCCAGCGATTCAAGTTCGCAGCGTTATCTGCGATGTCAGTAATCCGATCGCGAGTGGCATTATACAAAACAGGTAGAATTTTCGCACACACTCAATACTTGAAATCATTTCTTACAGTTGTATAACCACTAGATGTCTGGTCTTTTGTTTTTCCATACGTTTCAAAAAATAACAAATGTAACAGAAGCTTCGTACAGAGCATCGACGTCTACTAAAAGTAATACTGGATTAATCGATGCCATTAAAAATTTAGTGAATATATGAAGCCAGGGAGTGGATTTTTTTACAGTTGTTATCGTTGTGTGGGTCAGTTATTTTTTATTTCTTAAATTCTGAAAAGAAAATATTTACAGCATGTACTACTGTATGCACAGTCCGGTACGCGCATAACTCAAGAATTAAGACATAAATTTTTAAAAAGGGCCACACAGCGATAACAAGCGTAAAAAGCTGAGAATTGAAAATTTGGTGCATGTTGATTTAAACTGAAATTTGACGTGTCTATCTTTCAACACTAGCCGGTCACTCCAGTATCGTCACGTAGAGCTCAATGGTGGAGTCTAAAACGAACTATTAAAGCGGGCATCAGTCCACCTGTAAGTTGGCAGTGGATGATTAGAAGAATGGTATGTGGTGTTTGTCTCGTTTCACACGCAGGTAATGTCCATCCATGTTCTCTGAAAACTTTTAGATCTCAACGCTTCTGTTTTTCTTCTTTCAATCGCCATACCATTCCTATTTCGGGGAGGGCACGTGGTGCAGTGGATGGATCTTCTTGAAACAAACAATGTAATGAGGTTATTTCTGGATTAGAACAACAGAAAATTGTAGCCGGGCTGCCTGGCGCCTAAAATCTAACAGTGTGACTGTTCCCATTCATATATATTGGCTTTGGACTTCTGTTTTATCTCTCATTTCCTCTGGTTGTTTGTTTGAGTCGCTTCCTCAGAGAGAGAGAGAGAGAGAGAGAGAGAGAGAAAAGAGGTTTCCACCTGAACACCTTCCAACTGGGTTATGCTAATGAAGTGTACTGCGAAATGTTGGCGTTGAACTCATACATCACCTTGAAAGAAAGATTGTCTGCTGCTATGTTTCGTAAACAGTGACGCATGTGTTTTCGTGTTATTTGTGTGTGAAACACTTGTTATGTCAAACATTTGTTAAATTCTGAAATTATTTTTTATTCGCTTCGTGTCTTGAATTACACTAGGAATAGTAGCTCCATTAACCCCCTCTCCTAGACCTAACAAGTACCAAATAGCTGCTTAAAACACAATTACAGTGTACACGTTTTAACAAGTGAATAAGAAATAATTGTTCTGAATAATTTAAAAAGAAAATTTATCAACAACCTATTATTCAATGTCCCAAAAATAATATTGAGTACAATTATTTCAGGGACACACTGTATATACGTGGATCTATCAGAAAGAAAAAAAGGTTACAAAAACACACACACAGAGAATGATCGGGCATGAATTGATTATGTATTCTAGGCAACACACACATCACTTTACATGTAATCGACAAGATGATTGAGACATTTATCAGATCGCCGGAGCAACAACTTGTTGATGCTGTCTTCGTAGAACTCATGTCCCTGCTCAATGAACTCCTTCGTAGCAGGTATTTTGACTTCATCGTCAGACGAGAACCGAAGGTCAAGTCCGAAACGTTGAAACAAGCTGTTGCGTCTGGCTGGCCCTATGGGCTCTGGTATTGTCATGAATAAAGATGACACCCTCACTCAACGTACCTGTCGGTTTGCGTCTGAAGGTTTCACGAAACCGCGTTAACGAGGCACAATATCGAACACCATTAATTCTCCAGATAGTCCACCATGATGACACCAGTGGAATCGTCGCACTTCCACGCCAGACCAACTCTTCAAGCGTATCGCCATTGCGTTGGCTACTACTCAACAACGTTAAATGTAAAGTTGTCGAAACTCGCCATGCGGATATGGCGCCATCTGTTGCACCTCCAGGTAAACCAAATACTAATCTCCTATTTCGTGAGTTTACAGAAAGCTTGTAAGCTTTTTTACTGATCCATCCATACGCAAGCAATCATACTTCACAGACATGGGTTATCATGGGCTCCATTAATATTTGGTATCTGATTTAAATTTATATTTCAATTCAAACTTACATTTCTCATATTGAAGAGTGGTTTGTTCCACAGACAAATACTGATGAATATGAACGATTTACTGTAAATCTCTGTGCGATGTTTGGGAAGAAGTAGAGAGTTCCCTGCTCATAGTTTGAATTTATTTATAGCCTCCTGGCTTAGGCCGTCCTGCTCAAGTGTTTTTACTATGGCGTACAACAAATGGATAATTTCTGTGTAATACGAAGGGGCATTGTGAGCTAGGGTACTGTGTATTTTTAATAATATGTGGTGTTTTCTAAGTATATGAAGCAGAAGGCAATCCAATTCCGTTAATCCGGGATGGTGAGGGCGGAGCAGTGATGACTTTACACCTCCAAACTGAAAATCCTGGTGGAAACCCTGGGGCGGAGATTGAAAATGAATCTTATGCATGCAACGTTAATTTTTTTTTACATCTGCCTGGAGAAAACTAGGCTACTATAACTGCTCATAAATTAACACTTGGTCAAAAACAAAACAATCACATTATAGGTTTCAGAAAAAATAAAAAGTAAAAGCCAGAAGCGAGATTTGAACACGGATTGTTCAGTTAGAAATTCAGTGTCTTACAAACTGGAGTAAACTGCCACTGATAAGAAAGACCGATATCAAAACACTATAGAGGTCAGAAATACAATGTACGTTGCCCGAAAACATAAACAAACTTGCTCCCATGACTTACGCCATGTTTTAATAATTTTCTCTATTTGTTGATTAGTGATTGCAATTCCCATTCACTGAGAAAGCTTTTCTGCTCAAGGGCGTGATGAAAATGACGGCACTTGATCAGCATGGCATGTTTGGAACCGTTTCAGGGATTTCACCAGGATTTTCGTAAGGTGACCAGAAATTAGTTGACAAAAAAGAGCTACTATAAAGAGGTGCATGCTTATGTACATTGAATATGAAAATATTCTGGTAAATTCTTCAATGATAGATTCCTTCTCCAAGCATGCCCAGTGAATGGCCATTCCTTGACATTTACCGTACATTTACTTGAATCATCTGCTGCTAGATTTTATAGGTAAGTAATTCAGTGTACTTTCCTCTTCAAGTTGCGATAAAGATTCCAATCCGAAGCTGCTTCGACTTTCCTAACTGATTTCACAATTGTGTGCTGCTGTTTCAATTTCTTTACATCCTTCAGCTTGCGTCATCATCGAATCATCTCTAGTCACAGGCAGGGTTCACCCAAGGTTTTTCGTAACGTTACCACTAACTCTATGACTTACGGAACTCCCAAGTTCATCGCCGCAGTAGCAAACATTCGCCATAGAATTCTATCCTGGGCAACATCAACCAAATTTTCATCATGAACAGCTCTCTCTCTCTCGAAGATCTCTTCTAACCTTGTCATGCCAACGACGTATCGGTCTTTCCAATGTTCTCTTTCCATCCGACTTTATAACCTTCGCATTCCCCCCATCCGAGCTACACGGCCTGCCCACCTTAGTCGTCGTGATTTCATTATTCTTACAACATCGGGTGAGTCGTAAAATCCGTGAAGTTCTTCATTATGCAGTCATCTCGTCCCGTATATCTTTCTCAAAATCTTATCTTGAAACACACGTAATTTATGTTCATCTGCCAGGGTCGTACTACAACTTTCGCAACCGTAAAGTATTACCGGCAGAATAACAGTTCTGTACATATTCAATTTCAACTTCCTTCATATTAGTTGCAAGGCTAGGAGTTTCTGGACTGAGTAGAAACCTGCGCTTACAAATACTAAACAACTTTTTATTTCTTCCGTGACCTCGTTTTTGCTTGTTCTATATATTCCTAAGTATTTTAATCTGTTTGCTTTCTCTATGTTCTCATTCTTAATTGTTATGTATCTATTTCTTCCGTGTGTTTCTGCTTTCTATCATGTATTTCGTTTTCTCTATGTTTACCTGTTGACCTATCTCATAGCAAGCTTCTACTAAGACTTCGGTGGTACTTTGTAGTGCACCTATATCGTCTCCTATTAAACCTACATCATCCGCGGGTACGAACAGTTGTTTAAGGCATTCAATGTTAGTCCCTTTTTGTCCTCTTTTACTTTTAGAACCGCATATTTTAATGCAAAGTTAAACAGTAGTGATGATAAGACACCATCTTGTTTCAATCCGTTCAGAAGTACGTATTTGTGTTCAAAGTACGTGCTCCTTACTAGTAGGATTTTCAAAATCGCGAAATTTATTAGTTTTTCTCCATTCTTGTTGGTGATTTCGTGAAGGCTTGATTTGCCTATAGTGGGTCTATATTTTTCTTACCAACCTACCTTAGCATTGAAATCACCCAGAATAATTTTCGTATTATATTTCAGCAATGTTAAACTTCGAAACGTTACCACATGCTACAAAAAATTACTAAGAAAATTGGATAAATCGCCACAACAGTTGAAGCCTTCTGGTGATATTGACACGTTAATTTCACAGTAAAAAAAATGAACTTGAAAGTCCAGTACAGGTTAGATTAGATTAGATTAGATTAGATTAGATTCACGTTAGATTAGTTGCTGTTTAACTTCTAACTACTTTAATTGAATAATGTATTCGGAATTTAGATATTACAAGGCATTGAGTTAGAAAATACTGTAAAATATATAAAAATAAGGAAAACAGTATAACTGGATATATTTTCTGATAGAAAAGAGTTTAAAAGTATTTGAATCTCTAAAAGAGTATCATATTCTTAAAAAGATTATGTCTGGTCACCCTAATTTTCAGTTTTTGAGGGTGTAAAGTCAAAATCGGGAGGGTGTAAGTGTAGTTTTGCACGGTTTCTATCGATTTTTGACAGTAAAATTCTTGAAGCTAGTGATGTTGAAATAGTATTATCTCTGTGTGTCTTTTTTTGATTGGTTCACGTAGAAATCTTTCTTTCTTTGCCTTATTCAATATCAATATCGTTCTTAAATAAACGTAGTGCTGCTTTGTCAATATAACAACCTATCTCAGAACATGAAACTCTTCTTAATATCTCAAAGGTACATCAGGTTCGTGTCATTGGCCTTCTGAAAATCTCCTGAAACGTACGACTAATAATTCAAACCTCGAAGACAAGTTGCTTAGACTGCTCCAACTCTGCTTCGCGATGCCTAATATGTCCCCCTAACATTAGCAATGGAGACTACCCCTTCACAAGTTTGCGTACAAGTCTTATCAGGGTTTGATTGCAATGAGGAAGAGGTAAAAGAGCCAAAAGGCACTGTATGTCCCTAGAACGCGATGCGTAAAATAAAAACTGGGTAATTCAAGCCCGAAGGCAAAACAATCAATTTATTTAAAATCAATTGTAAACTTTTTTATACATAAAATTACAATACAACTCTTACATACATGGAGCTTAACTTTCCGTGGCTTCGCTATTTCAACATCTAATTTATTCTTTTTTTGTGATTTAATATTTTTTCTTTTATATTAAAACAAATCTCATATTAAATTCAATTCAACAACTTAATCTCTTTTCACAACAACAATCTCTTCTATTCTTTTAAATAGATTAATATTCTTTCCTCCTATTTTGTTGCATCTAATTACAAAAGACCATAGAGTTAGGAAGAAAATAGAGATAACATCCATGACGTCACATGAAGCCAAATTTCGGTTCATCGGCAGCCATCTTGTGTGGCCCCCCATTAGAGTCCCTTTATACCGAGTACTATGAGAATTGCCTTTTTCGATAGGAGGATGAGTGCACCTCAGAGAGGAAACACTCGGAAAAGAGGGTCTCTAAATATGGGGCCAGTTAATATGGCCGCAATGCCTCGTCCCTTCCGTCTCTTTGCTTTATTCCCCTCTCCAACAAAACAGCCTAAGGTTCCTTCTATTTATACTCCTAACTCTATGGTTGCATCCAATTACAGAAAACAATATCTATGAACAATCAAGTTGCAAATATCCATAATCCTGACGTTTAAAAACCTTTCAAGTTGCTCCATAACAATATAAATTATTCCCGATAGTAACAATACAAATGAAATTACTCACAAAAGTACAATTCAATTTAATTTCCAACCAATAGTTAAAACTCAATATTTAAATACAATTCGAAATAAATCAAGCAATAATCAACAATATAAACATTTCCATAATTAAAATATTCATTTAACGTTCTCCATTAGTACATAATCAAATTCCCATATCAATGTGTGGTTGAGAATTTGTAGGCGTTACATTCCGCCACAGGTGAAGGGATCTGGCAGAATCATTGAACCGTTTTCTCTTTCTGCGCATGTGCGAACATCAACTGAAACTGAAAACTGGGACCTCTCAGTAACACAAAATGAATTTCTCGGTGCTTTTCCAGGTTTGCTGGAAACACTGAAACATTACAGGATATTTCAAAACCCTTCCTCCCCCCCCCCCAAAAAAAAATAAAATAAAATAAAAAATAAAAATAACATTAAAAATTATGTTATGCATCCGTTACAGTTTAGCAGAAAGATTAACTTAAAGATTTTAATCAACGTTACTCAGTGGTAGGGCATTGGCGTAGCATTCGGGAGGTCGTGTATTCGACCCCAGAGACCGACCAACCTGACTGAGATTTTCCAGTGTTTTTCCTCGGTCACACCTGATAAATGCCAGGATAGCACCTTCAACATAGGCCCTGACCGACACCTGACTCACGGACTCAACGTTTTTACTTGTCAAACAATAAGACTATAGCCGTTACAGTGTTGCCATCTTATAAAATTTTCACCCTTATTTTATAAAAAAAATCCCCATCGGAGGAGAACTATGCAGATTATTCTTGGGTTTCAAATTTGCCAAGGTGGATACAAGTTTTAGAACACTCGATATGCTACTTAAATACATATAAGATATCTTTAGTAACATTGAAATAAAAGTAAAATCATGGTGTATCATCTTGTCAGGGGATTCCGCCATGAATTTCAGTTTGGGGGTGGTGGTGCAAAGCCTAAATTGGGAGAGTGTAAGTAAAGTTTTGCGGAGATTTTATCGATTTTTTTTACCGTAAAAAATTAACATTGTGGGAGTGCTCGTT
The DNA here is from genome assembly GCA_022664845.1 of Lepisma saccharinum. Taxonomy (NCBI): domain Eukaryota; kingdom Metazoa; phylum Arthropoda; class Insecta; order Zygentoma; family Lepismatidae; genus Lepisma; species Lepisma saccharinum. The sequence continues at coordinate 34,122 of JAGDQP010010196.1, forward strand.
AATTTGGAAGGGTGGCACCCCCATTGGATGGGGTCTGGCAGAATCACTGCTTGCAATCTTGAAACAGTATAATTTTACACATGAACCTTTTTTTTTGTCCTCAGTTACTTTTTTCTCCTCAGTACCCCTATCTCTGAATTTTCGGCACAACTCTCGCATAAAAATGCCACTTTTAACTTCCAACAACACCAACAACAAAAATATCCGTTGTATGTTACTTTAATTTAGTGAAGAGGTCATGCTATCCTTTCAGATTTCTCAAGAGATTCTCTTCAGGTAGATACAGAACACTACCAAAACTTGGGGCAACGTTCCCATTAATCCTCACCTGTGGAGCTAATACCATAATCGTGCATCCAGAAGAAAGGTAGGGATGCACCGTGGATGCCATTGGATTAAAGTACATTTTGAGGATGCCGACGCTGGTGAGATGTAACCATGAGAGACGATAAAGGGGGTCAGCGATCTTTCGCCTTTCTCTCTACACGAGTTGGGACGATCAATAAAGTAAAAGCATCCGAAGAACGTGTCTTTTCTCCTCATTGACGGGATTTGCTTACACAAAATATAAAGTCAGGGCGTTCAATGTCGTTTACACTAAGGTTCTGGTAATATTCGGATAGTTTCACGTACGAGTGTTAATTGAATACTTTTATTTCGATGTATTCAAATATATTGAAATGTTCACTCTTTTATTTTTATGAGAATGTGATTTCAACGAAAATTATTGAATTTCAATCGAAAAAAAAAATGGTTCTCAATGAAACACTCTCGCTTTGGAAAGTAAATGTTATTTTTTAAGATGGGATTCAGATGCATTACGAATATAATTTATATCATATATAAAATAAATATTTAAACGTTGTTCTCAATTTCCTGATCAAACAAAAGAGATCTTTTGAAAGACATTCTCTCGCAGTTGAACGGCTAGCCTCGTGGATAAAGCGTTGGATCCCTATCCGGAAATAATAAATTCAATTCCCACCGAGGTCTATTTTTTCACTCATAAGGACATTAATTTTCTTTGTTACTACTTATGAACTCCTGGTTCTTTTAATACATTTTGAGTATTTTATCGTTACGTTTTTATGTTCAAAACATGAAGATTTCATCTCAATAGACGGACATTCTTCTAAAAGAAAATACACTCTCATCTAGAAAGAGTTATCATAGATCTGATCTTTTTTCGAGCGGAATTTTATCATTTTTTTTTTCGATGAAAATCCGCTCTGAAAGAGTGGCACTTGTTTCCTCTCTCACACAATAAAATATTCCGCTTAATTCCAGAGGAATTTTGCTCTTCCTAATTTATAGTGTATAATTATTGCACACTAAATGAATCCAGTTTTGATTACTTATTGTTAAAGCCAGGATTTTGTTTGCTCTTGTTTAACAGCCCCTCCCAAAACGGATAATCAAATTTTAACAACACTTTGCCCGTCTGTCTGTAACGCAGAGTAGAGCTTCAAGTGAAGTAGTATAAAGACATTTATTTCAGATTTGACTTCAGAGAGCGACCTCGATTAATCCGATTGCTTTTAATCTATCTCATGACACGCTGCTGTGGTTCGTTGTGTTTGGTAAGACAGATAACTTCGTTTAGAATATTTCGTTATGGGCTATCATCTTACTATGCATAATTTGTTGAGTAAAGATAATAAATATAATTATGAATGAAAAAGACTGCGTACATCTCTCTCTTGCTTCTAATTTCAATGCCAAACATGATAGTTAAGATCACAAAAATGTAAGAAGGAAGATTTGGCATACTTCTACAACTCTGCTCTCTCAAATAGTTTTTTCCGCATTTTTTTTAAAAAAAAAACACGCCAGTCTCTTATTTTAAGTGTAGTTTCAATCTACCAATTATCGTGATAGTCGGTGTGCAACAACCCACACAGCACACAATGTTGAATTAACGTTTTATAAACGTTGAATTTTGACAACGTTGTATTTGGTGACGTTGAATTATATATTTTATCAACGTAGTTTAACAAACGTTTAAAGAATGACCAGCATTAAACGTTGAATTAAATTGTGCTTTTAAACCTTCTAAAATGGTGGAAAGAACAACGTAGATTAAACGTTGAATGTTTGTGAGTTTTCCTAACCTACAGAAACAATTTCCAGTGATAGTTTTATGCTTAAACTTCATTAGGTGTTATATAATATTTTCAGGATAGGTAAAAATATTTCAACTTCTCTCACCAGGAATCAAACACGGATTGTTGGATTGTCACGTTTCAGAAGAAGTTAAATTTAACTTTCAGGACAAATTTCATACCTTTTCCCCAAATTCCCTACTTATAACGAATATTTAAATCAGTGCAGATGTAAGTTTCCCAGAGCGAAGCCTACTATTTCAATGTTCAGTACGGTATGCTTTAATTGAAATTCCAATTTTAGGGTTGATTCCAGATTAAAATCCTATAATCAAAGGATTTTCCCTGGAATCGACCACAAAATTGTATCATAATGAACAGTGAAGTACTAGACTTCGGTCTGGAAAACTTATATTATTCTGTTCATCTTCACAGATTCAAATATTTGTTATAAGTAGGGATTTTTGGGAAAGGTTCTAAATTTGTCCTGAAGGTTGAATTTGCTTCTCTCTAAACGTTGTATAAACGTTGCGTAACGTTGAATCAACGTCAATGCCAAAAAATAAGTTGCGGAAAAGGTTTAATTTAACGTCTTTAAAACGTTTATTAAACGTCAGATTCAACGTTGAATCAACATTTCTTAGAATACTAATCCGATAGTTGTATAAACGTGGAATGAACGTAAATTCAACCAAAGTTCAACGTTTATTAAACATTCAAGAAAAAGTTGAATAAACGTTTATTTTACGTGATTGTGCTGTGTGGGAAGTTGCCGATGTTCCTTGTTAGGACGCTATTACACTATGAAGCTTGCTGATCAGCTTCTTCGACTGTATTTCCCTCCCCACTAGGCGTCGAGGAAATTTAGGGCCATATTTATGAATAACCCCCAAGAGTGGGTGGCTCCCAGGGGCACTGAAATTATGTACTCCTGGGAGCCACCTACCTCTTGGGAGTGATTCATAAATATGGTCCTTAGTCTCTTAAAATGTTGTCCAGCTTGCCCGACAAACCTCTGCCCTTGAGCAAGCTTGATGGATTTTTGCTTTTACACTGTTCAACAAGCTTAACAGTGTAATAATATCTTCAGACTCAAGAAAAACACTGACAGCACTGCACGAGGAGAACAAGTGTAAACACCAGCTGAAGAAGCCAAAAGTTACATACTCCCCGGATAGCATGTCAACTTGCAACAAGGTTGTCAGTAACTTGCATTGAGCTTGTCAAGCTTGATATTGTGTTGAACTTACTAAACAAGCATGAAACACATTTGTTGGAACAACACAATGACTTTCTTCTTATAACTCACTTACCAAACTTGCAATTTATTTGAATTTTCCTTCGTTGCACTTCCCCTGTCGTCTCAATGTAATAAAGTCCCATCAGATGTCAGGATTATTTCGCTGTAACTAATTAATCTTTGCCCATTCCTACCCCTTTTACTACAGGCGTCTGTTGCGATCTGATGATAGCACTTGAAAATCGACCTACAGGGCGTGAGGTTCCGTGGTCTGGTGACTACAGCATCAGATATTTGTGCCAATAGTCCTGTTGTTTTTTTTATCTCCGAGAAATAGAAACAAAAAGTTAAAAATAATAATAATAATAATAATAATAATAATAATAATAATAATAATAATAATAATAATAATAATAATAATAATGTGGTTCAATATTCACCTTTATGAAAATTCGCATATTTCAAAAATAAGTAAATATTTATGTCCATTCTTCTGCATTGAAGCATTTTTTGAAGAAAAATTAGCACGTGGCATATACGTTGTTTCTTTCAGGTATGGTTTCGAGGGGGCTTTGCTCCACCCAGAGGGGTACTTGTAGTACACATACGTATACTTAAATTCGTATATAATAGCACATTTTATAAATATTCTTCATGTTATTTTGAGATTAACTAAGGAACTATGTACGCTATATTGTTAAGTAACCTTATTGTTATTTTATACTTTAGTACATTGGAGTCAATATGCATTATTTATAATTTTCGTGAACTCCTAGAAGCCTCCTCGGATGAAATCTTCTGAAAGAAACACTGGGCATATATGAAAGCAATGGTGTTGCCAACTATTTTAACATTATATATATATACAGAGACATAGTATCGCGATATGATACCAAAATGTTGCATTAAAGTGGTCTATGTAAGTGGCTCGAGGCTTCAGAAACGCCTCTAAACAACTGGCACCCACAGCTAGAGTTCAAAGAGTTAATTAATATATATATATGTGCTATTAGAATGCAAAGGGTTAAATGAAAATTGTGAAATGTATTGATAGGCTCCCAACAATAACAGAGGCAGATTGGAATACGAATATAATTCATGATTCAAACAAAGATAGCCTAAACCTGCAACTACAAAGCCTAAACCGAAAGGTACAGTGGCTCAAAAAATTATTCAACTAACGACAGTGCGCACAAGGAAGGATGCATAACAAGTAGAAAACAACGAATACGCGAAGTTCATATGTCCGTAAATGTGTATTACAGTGGAAGGTACAAAATAAACAAGAAAGAAACGCTACTGATAACTGAAGAGAACAAATATAGGTAAAGAAAGGCCAAGATGTATAATTTGAGCACAAATAAGTATTCAACTGCAATACTTCTGATTCAAAATATCAGATGTCGATGCACCCTTGATATCTGCTGGGGCCTCCATGTCCCTTGACGAGTTCCTGTAAATGGCGAGGAATTGATCTTACCAATGTTTCCGTTGTTCATCGAGTTATCTAACTCCATTTGTCTAACAAAATGCGTTTGAGATCATTTGTGTTCGAGATGTGGTGTTTTCACATTCGTTCTTCAAGAGTGGGCCAGATATTCGCGATATGATTAATATCTGGCGATTGGTTTGGCAATTGTCATCCAGCATGGGGTATTGTACAATAATCAGAACTTGTTGAGGATTGTATGCTTCGGATCATTGTCCTGGGTGGAGACATAATTACCAATAAGCCCCATCTTGTACACACTGGTGGGCAGATGTGTCTTCGAAATGTTGACGTACTGCGTATAGTCCATGGTTGGTACCATCAATGAAACACAAATTAGCAACACCACTGACACTCACCCCCCATGTCATTACAGATTCCCGCCATATGTTGTTGTAGCTGTGAGATTTAGCTAATCTAATTCAAAGTCCTGTTTTCGCCACACAATCACCCGCATGTTTAGTTTAAACAGAGTGAACTTACTTTCATCTGCAAATACCACCTTCCCCCACACGTCTTAAGTGTCGTCTTTATGTTCTTTCTCATAGGCAAGTTGTTATTTCTGTTTGTTCTACCGATGCATGGCTTGCGTCGAGCTGTACGACCATTTTACCCAGCTTAATGAAGTATATATCGTAATGTTTGCGCATGTACTTGCTTTCCTAGTTCACCTGTCACTTCAGCTCTAACCTCTGGAGTACTCTATTGTCGGTTCTTTACTTTTCGCACAATACTTCGTTTTTCTGTTGGAGTCAGAAGTGACGGATAGCCGCTTCTTCCTTTGTTTTTTTACACAATTTAGTTTCTTGAATCTGTGTATTATTTTCACTGCATCTATGGGCCTGTTTAGTATTTCACTTATTTCTGGAAACTATCTGCCTTACCGGAAGCAAAAGGCTAGTATTTTCGCTTCCTCTTCAGTCGTTTCCGTTCCTTTCCCACCTATTGCTGAATAATATTTCCTATTCGCCTCAAAAGTCAAAACAGTTACACCTTACGGCCACTACTCTACATTTGTTTTCTTTCTTTATTCCATTTGGTGTTGAAAATATCGCTGCTTCACACCAGAAACCGCAGTTGATTCTACAACAAGCAATTGCTTCACTGTAAGGGCGTTTATTTTCTGCTTTCAATGTTTGTTTGACATCCTGATCGCCGGACCTTTACAAGATCGAGTAGTTCTAGGGAATTAGCAATGCTAGTCGCACTTTTTCGGTTTATTTTCTACGAATAAATATGCACGGATATTCCCCTTTGTTTTTATGTCTTTCACCCCTCCGTTTATACATTTTTATTTACATATGTGTCGTGGCAATAGCCAGTTGAATACTTTTTTGAGTAGCTGTATGTGAAAAAAAAAAAAGCAGAGAGGCAGATGTCAACATAAGGTAACCACAATGTATTCTTAATATTTCCACGTTAAGAAAAAAACCCGCTGAATATGCTGGTAGGCGGTAGCTCTTCCTAGTGATAGGAAGCATTGTTTTCAACACAGGAAGGAACACGAGAGCCCAGCAGGAGGAGATATTTATGTATGAACGTATACAATTGCGTGACGGCGAGAACAACATGCATGTTCGTGAGAGCTGCCGGATTCCTTCTTCTTGAACAAAGCAATGGAACATCTGGTGTTCGGATAATATATGCTGACGAAGAGATCACTTGCGGAATGAGAATACTTATTCACACAAACACCAGCACAAACTAGGAGATGGGAAGTTCTTTTTTTTTTACGTAAAGACATATGACTGTGTGTGTTTATTCATACGTTTCATTCCCTGACATCCTTCTCCAAATTTTCACATACAGGAAGTGGACAGCGGCGGATCCATGATTTTCGTGAGGGAGGGGACGCAGCGCAGGTGGAATGGACCAGGGATATTTTCTATATTTTCCCCCTAAGTTATATTTTCACTTTAATAAAACACACCGTTTATAGAAAAATATTAATTTTTCAGAATATTTCGCCCAATTTGCTGGAGCTTCCTCAGCTGTGAACTACTTATCTAAATGACTATCGCACACAAAATAAAGTTTAAATGTTGTCAGTTACTGTTTAGATACTATTAGAAAGTCTTCACTGCTGCTTCAAGCTTATTTATCTCTCGGAAGTTTAATGTTAACATTATTTACATGTATGACTGTAGGACACATTACTTTTAAACTCAGTCATGGATGTGAATAGGTAGCGGATCTACTGCTATATCCACTAGCGTCTTAACATAGAAAGTCCTTTTGTCGAAAGTCTTAAAAACACAAGATTTAATCGCGTGTGCAATAAAAAAACGCCGTACCTGACTTACCTAACCTCCACGTGCCCTTGGTCACTAATTTTATTAAATTTCCTTATGCGTATATATATGACAAAAGTTTTTTTTTTTTTAAAGAAAAAAATACAAAGGAAACAACACCAGAATTCGATCCCAGGTTCCCCGTATGAGCTTTCCGACATGCTACCAATACTCCACATTGACAATAGGAAACCAACCGCTTGTCAGTCTTATTTAAGGTAAAGGAGTAATGCGCCTACGCGAGAATGCCCCCGCCCCCCAGCCTCAATAGTACTTTCTGTTTTGAGACACTACTCTGATAGTCACCCGAAATTGAAGCCAGCACGTGCGCGCGCACCTACAGTACCTGACAGTTTTAATCGATTAAATAACATATTCAAATTTTCCTCGCTTGCTTCCTATACACTCTTAAACACTCAATCACAGACAAACTAATAAGACAAGTAAGTTCATTTCAATCATCTAGGCAAGATTAATCGAAAACTGGCGTCAAGTTGACCCAGCTTAATTATTTTGGGACAGTCAATCTGTTACCTATTTACATCAATGAAACTCAGCAAATAGCTCTACGTTCTCTTAAGCTTTACCGTTGGAACTTGATTAAAATTATTTATCTTTTGCATGATTTGTTTCGAACTTCATGTTGGTACCTATACCAATAACCTCTACCAAAAAACGATACTGGACAGTGTGGACTGACTGTAGCCATTGAAAATTTCATGAATATATGAAGCCAGGGAGCGGAGAGCACACTTAATCTCGTTTGTCCACTTCCAATATAAACCAACATGAACCAAATTTTCTGTTCTAACTCCGATTGTTACGCTTAATAACGCTGTGTGGCCCGTTTTTTATTTATGTCTTAATTCTGGCAAAAATGTAAATATTATTTGCAATATTTTCTATTCTATGCAGAGTACGATATACTCTTACATGAATAACTCAGGAATTAAGAATTAAATAAAAGAATCGGGCCACACAGCGATAAAAAGAGTACAAAACTGAGTTAGAACTGAAAATTTGGTCCACATTGGATTAGACTGGAAGTGGACAAACGAGTTTAAATATTTGCTCTGGCGTCTATCTTTCAGTACTAACTAGTCACTCCAGTATCGTTGACGTAGAGCTCGATGGTACCTACACAACAGGAAAATATATTCAAAATAATATTAAAAACATAATTAAAATATCGATTAAGGGTACATTTTTCAAACATGTCCAAAAATAATTTCTAAATCATCAAGATCATTGTTTCCAAGCATATTCATACACTGAAAACGTTCTTAAGAATATTTCCAAACGTTTAAAGGGTATATTTTGGAAATATAGTGTCAGACGATATTTTACAAAATTTATTGATATATTTAATAGGCATTTGCTTGCTCTGTGAGCTACGTCGTAATGCGATGAAAATAATACAAGAACATTTTCTTAATATACTAAAAATTACTTTCTAGAAACATCTAAACGGCGGTTGTAAACATTACAGCAATGCTTTAACAATAATCCTATTTTTTTTTTTTTTATTTTGGAAATATTATATGAATCAGAAAATATTTTTCGGAAACGTTTTAAAAATTCATCCTTAGTGGAGATAGGATTTTTTAAACATTGTTTAAAAAGTATTTTTTGTTTGTGGGCAATTAATATATAATACACCATGTAGACTTAGCGGGTTGCACAGAGAGTTCTGCAGCGGTTCGTATATTATGCAAGCTTGATGTATACTTATTTTAAAGAACCTGTATCGAGCTCTATGTAGTGATCAGTATCGCAAGATTGGTGTGAGAGCAAAATCTTCACCACGAGCGTCCCCTCCCGGTATAATTCTGTATGGACATATTTTCCCTTCTGTTTTTTTTACACTATGCGCTGCGTTCTTTCTTTCTTTATTAATTCTTGTATTATGCGCGTTCCAGATTGTTCATTAAATAATATGTGCTGCAATATAGCTATACATATATATCGTAGTTTGGGAGGAAAAGTCACTAACTGCGTTTTCGGTTATTTTGACTTAATGGGCTTTCCTTAATCTTCTTCCCGCAAACTTTATTTTGAAAAAGTAATTTACTGAAAACGATTGTATTTTACCATAGAAATTAAATAAGGACATTTATTAACTCCAGTGCAGACCTATCAACTCAGTGACTCATGAAGAACGGAAAAAGTTAGTGAGTTCATCCTTCAGAACGACGATATGTTTGTAAGAATTAAGTCATAAAAATAATAATAATAAAAAAAACTTTTTAAAGACATAATTTTCCTTAAACAATTCGTACTAAAACGTAAAAAAGAATTTTGTTTATGCATGACTAAAAAGAAAAGAATGGGGTGCGCTCTCATCTAAAGTTACTTTATAAGTTCTTCAATTGGCGGGATGCATGCTTTTCTTTCTAGTCATGCATAAACAAAATTATGTTTTACTTTTTAGGACGAATTGTTTAAGAAAAGCATGCCTTTAAAAAGTTTCTTTTTAAATTATTTTCTCGTGTTATTTCGGTGTTCGGATACTTTTTCTCAAGCTAATATTTTTCTGACCCAAATCCTAAAGTGTCTGCAAGTAGCCAATTGCAACATATTTGCTGGTTAGTATTTATTTTAGGATAAAGAAGTCCATATTAAAATATGCTTTTAAAATATAGAAATATATGAAAGTAACAATGGAATATTGTATTGTCACCTGACTTACGTTACTGTGCAAAATTGCATCATTGTATGACGTCGGGAAATGAAGTAAATTAACGTTGCAAGATTTCAGAACACCACAAACCATTGTGAACTAAAGAAAAGACTGTAATAACAGGCCGCATAGTGATAACAAGCGTAAAAACTTGAGTTAGAACTGAAAATTTAACTCATATTGGATTAGACTGAAAGTCGACGATCGATATTAACTTTTCCCTTTGCCCTGGCTTCATGTATTCATTAAATTTTTAATGGCATCGTTCAGTCCAGTATCGGTTTCAAATAGAGTCGTCCTCTAGAACAGTGGTTTTCAACCGCCGATCCGCGGACCGGTACTGGTTCGCGAAAATGTTGTACGGGTCCTCGGACAATTAATATATTCAGTAACACTTATTTTGTAGATTTCGAAAGTCCAAAATTGAGATTAAATTATACATTTTCTTTCCAAAACAACTATAATTGAACAATATGCTGGCATGCTTTGAAAGTCAAATAAACTTCTTAGTGCCATCTTCCCGGTCCGTGAAATATTTTTCCTATAGTTTGCCGGTCCGTGGGTATAAAAAGGTTGAAAAATACTTCTCTAAAAGAAACAGTAAATTGGATTCATCTATTGAAAAATTAAACCCGGACGAAAGAAAGAACTAATGTAGAATTAACGATCGCCTGTAGTTTTTAGTCAACTAAAGAAAGAAAGAAAGAAAGAAAGAAATAGATATTCAAGGACAAGACACAAGTAAAAAAAGATTCACAGGAAACAAGCTAGCTAGATGGCGCTGTTGTGCATCAGATCAGACATCACGATGGAAAGAAAAATTGAAAGCATTTATCGATTATTGTCTGTCTGTTGCTTCCTTGTAACCTTTAACTTCTCGTGTCCTCTCTCCTTCCTTCCAATAACCCAGAAGTAAACCATTTCACAGAACAGTGTATATGTATGGCCTTCTAAAAGAAACAGTAGCGCACTCTCTGGTATCGATCCGCTCTGTCACCTTGGACGCTCCAACATGCATGTTGTCAATTTTCGTGCTAAATATATACATTTATAAAACGTTCCCGGACAAGTTCAAAACATTGATTGATGAGTTTCTGCTTCCGCAATATGTTCAACAAATGTACGTTTATAAGCTGATATAATACACGTGCGAGATGAGTTCTATAATTTAATTAAGATATGTAGTATAATATTACAAAACACAAGCTAGCTACTGCCCATAATATTAACTGATTGCTGTTGTTCCGGAAGAATACGTCATGTTTTGGTCAGAAGTCATTTCACTAATTACCTGACAATGTTCCACTTTGCGTCATTCAAACTAAGTTGTTGCAGGATGTAATAGTCATGTTGCGAATTCACTGACGTATGAACGGAATTTTCTTATTGGGTGGGGAGAGGGAGGGTATAATATTCTATTATTCACAACTTAGATTATGAAAAGATTAGATGGAACGTAACATCGCAAAAGTGAAGTCAATTTTTTTTAACGCGGTCCGCCATGTTGTGCCGAAACAATAAGTTGTAACTTTTTGTGAAAGAATGGCAAAAATTATCTATCTTTTTCTTTTTCAAAAATAAAATGTGTGCGTTACTTTTACAAGGTCCTGTTTATTCAGTATATTGAGTGACGTCCACAGATACCAAACAAAGCTCACACCTATAACAAATACGGAAGTTTAATTTAATTAAAATCCATTTCGTTACCTCACAACATAAACAGTTTTTTTTTTAAAAAAAAGCAAACATTGCATACTTCCAACATTTCTGTTATTTTATCTTAAGAGGCCTCCGTACCTACGCTGCGTGTGAGTGTGTGAGAGTTTTCATATTTTTAAAGATACTGAACAAATGGCAAGCAACAATGAAATTTTGTAAATTTTCACTAATAAAACCTGTGAATATGTATCAAATAAACTACCTGAGATTTTGGCATTATTTATTTTAGCTCAGAAATTAGAATACCCGTAATTGCGTAGGCGTATGACATCATCAATTACGGGAATTCTAATTTCTCAGCTAAAATAAACAATGCCAACATCTCATATAGTTCATTTTATACATATTCACATGTATTATTGGGGCCGCTTTCCAAAAATTCATTTTTACTTGTCATTTGTCCAGTATCTTCGAAAATTTAAAAACTCTCTCTCTCTCTCTCTCTCTCTCTCTCTCTCACACACACACACACAATCGCAACGCAGGTACGAAGGCATGTTAAGTTTATACTATTCTCAGAGTCAATAGGTCCGGATCAATATGGAGATTTTCAGCTTCTCTTTCCATTATGTATAGAAGGGAAAACTCCATCCGTTCAGCCTATACGACCTTAGTCGCAGTAAGATTCCCGACGTGAGCACAGAGACTGAGCAATGTTTTGTTTCTGTATGTTAAACGTTAGGTTTTGTGTTTGCATTTAAAACACACACACACACAATCTAACCTGACTCTCTAACCTATGTACATTAATTCTGTGATTAATGTTTTCATTGAATGTAAACAGGGAAAATTATATAACCTGACACTTCTAAAATTATTTCAGTGAAGCAGAGCATTTTTGAATTCAGAAAGGAAGAAAAAGCCATTTTCTTTACTTTTAAAAAATGGCATGGGTGGGAATCGAACCAGGAACACCAATCCAATATTTTCTTCTGTAGAGCACCAAGGCAATTGTTTCAGGACGATTTCCGAGCGAAATTTATGCCTAGTTCAACAAATGGCTAACAGAGTGCACACCATTATCATTATACGCAATGTCCGATGTTTGGAAAACACAAGGAAGATGGGAAGTATGGGATTCAACATTTCGTTGCAATTCGCTTTGATGCGTGCCACGCTATCCAATACTCACCACGTGAAGATGGCTGCAATGCGAATGCCCACCCAACTACTCTACCTTTGAGCATAAACTTGATTTTCGGATATAAAATGTGGCATCACTTTGAGGTCGTTATCAGAGAGCATTCTTGTGATCGAAGGCTGTCACTTCACACTTCTCCCAATCTATGAGGTCTGTGTAAGAACTTGCGTACGTTTTATAGACATTGGGCTGGCTCTTCCATGGGGTGGAGAATGCGCTTTGGCAGTAATGTGACGAATATTTGATGTCATCTCTCAACATTGAGACCAGTAAGTTCCCTGGATGGGCGCAGAAGGCGCCGAGGGAATGAGAAGACCTTGGCGTCATTAGGCAAATACTTAATCTTTTCCATTGTAAAGTCATTGGTAGGGACAGTAGAATTTTGCGAATCGCGTAGATTTTAAACACTCAAGACATCACATGGAGTAGATAGATGTGATTTTGTGAAAAAAAAAGTGCTCTTTAAATTTCGACTTTTTGTTACCATCCACGAATTCTGAACTCTACTCATGAAATTATACCATTTTTATTCATTCAATCACGAAAATAATGACTAATCAATTTAAAAAAAAATATATATATATATATAATTCATCTCCAAAAAATCTATCGTCGGACTTGCGTAGCACAGAGAAAGTTATAATTTACTACACTAAATCCCCCTTATATTTCTTCAAAGGGATTTTCTTCTTGTTTTTATGTAAATAACCACCTCCCGAAGTTTGCGTCTTCATTTCAGGGACAATCGATCGACCTAGATTTTGAAATACAAGTATAGCTGTTAAGAAAATTGAAAAATAAATATCGAACGATATATCGATAAAATCGATGTTCAATTTTCGATTACTTTTACATGAGCAATATTTGATTCACAATCCTTCGATAGTGGCTCAGTAAGTAGAACTTTGGCTTCGTATTCGTAAACGTCTGATCTGAATTCAGTCACCAGCCATCGTGACTGTATGTTACCATCCTCTTCCTCAGTCAGATGAGGCAAGTATCGGAGTGATACCTTCAATAGTGCTGATCTGGATCCCTCGATCTGGATTTAGGCACTATACTGGAGCTGGTTCAAGTTGATCGTTGACAGTTCCGTCTGTGACAAAGACAGAAGACTAACAGATAGGAACGTAAGCCAATCATGTTTCGAAAACATTGATAAGTAACATTTCGACATTGCCAAGTTTAAAATGTCTCAAGCAGGGCAGATCACTTGACAACAGCGCCGATCTCTTTTTTTCTCTCTCTCTCTCTTTCGTAGTGAAGTGTCAGAAATCAGCTCTTGCTGGCCTGAGTATAGCATGAGCTAGGTAAATATGTCATCTTTTATAAAACGTGAAAGTTTTAAAATGCAGAAGGTATAAAGAAAAACGCCGTTTCATGAATAACATTAAAATAAACACCATACCAATAAAAAAAATACATCTTTTATAGACCTTATTGTGACGTGGAACCAGATTCTTTTGTCGACTTTAAAAATGAGGTTATCAATATGGAAGTTATAGTATAGTTTTAGTTGACATAGAAATATAAAATTCTTTTCTTTGGAGCAGGAAAATAGAGTAAAAATTCATTCTTAGAAAATGTATTTAATAATTTCCGCTAAATATGTGAATAACCATATCGAACCACCTTTTTAACACGGAAGTTTGTAATGAGGATACGGGAAACGAAATGATAATATAAAGATAATACAAATCTCAAACATCGAGCTCTACGTAAACGATACAGGAGTGACTACTTAGTGTTGAAACAATATATATATATATATGTATACAGGTAAACCATTCCGCCCTGATTGGCTGAATGGTGTATGACGAAAACTTTCAGTGTAGCAAAGAGTTTCCCTTTGGAGAAATCAGTGTTATACTAAGATTGGAAATCGCCAGGTATCTAGCGACAACTACAACCAATCAGGGCACGTCATGCTATTACAGTGCCTCTTGCGACAGGGGAAATTAGCAGTCACGCAGAGGGGTCCATTCCCAACAAGTGAACAAAATTGATTTTCCATATTCCATTACTTTGATGACGTCAGTTAAAAGATTTTGAAGGAATCTTTAAACCTACGAGTAAGGTGTTTGCTTACTTCTGCAAGGTTACGCTTACGTTGCGTGCTTTGCTTGCGATTAGAGTGAGTATCCAATTGAAGCACGTGTTTTATTACGTAATACATAGAACACGCAATAAAACACGTGTTTCAATTGGCTATTCATCCAAATCACAAGCAACGCAAGCGTGTTTGAAAATGAGCCGTAAAATATTTTAGACTTCACTAGGCCATGATAGGATGGTAACGTTTGAAGTTTGGCTCTCATATAACTGTGAAATTCAAAATATTTATCGCATTCTACTAACCATTTAGAACCAAACCTGTCACGCTACTCTCCAGGCAACGATTGATTGACTGCATGTGGATTTAATGTCGAAGCGAAATACTGAATATCGAGTTTATTTGGTGTTGCGTCCCCCTGACACCAGGAGAGCTACCGTCGCTAAGATTTCCCCATCTGGGGCTCTCTGAGTCATACATGGATCTTTGGTTCCCGGCAAATTCCTACCACTTACGTCATCCGCAAAGGAATATGGGAATTCATTGTCCGGAATGGACCCCTCTGGTGTTGAAAGCTAGACGCCAGAGCAAATATTTAAACTCGTTTGTCTACTTCCAGTCTAATTCAATATGGACAAAATTTTCAGTTCTGTTTTATACGCTTCTTATCGCTGTGTGGCCTGATTTTCTTATCCAATTCTTAATTCCTGAGTTATTCGTGTAAGAGTATATCGTACTCTGTATAGAATAGAATATACTACAAATAATATTTGCATTTTGTGCCAGATTTAAGACATAAATATAAAAACGGGCCACACAGCGTTATTAAGTGTAAAAAACGTCAGTTAGAACCGAAAATTTGGTTCATATTGGTTTAGATGGAAGTGGACAAACGAGATTAAGTGTGCTCTCCTTTCCCTGGCTTCACATATTCATGAAATTTTCAATGGCTGTAGTCAGTCCAGTATCGTTTTTTGATAGAGGTCATTGATCTTAAAGGATAAAATATTGGGTAACATGGAGTGGAAGGCAGGCCAATCGCTACTTCATTAATTAACAGTATGTATAAATTATCAAGTGCAATTAATCTGAGATGTGAAGTAGGGGTTACCAAATTGTTTTGAAAGGAGAACGGCCTAGTTTGAGCTGGAAACGGAGAAATATATACGAATACTTTGCTTTTAAGCTTCGAAATAGAAGCGATGTAGAAGAGAAGCATTTGTTATCTTCAATGTGTAGATTTTAAAAGGTTATTTAGTTTAAACTTTATAATATAATTCTATATTAACTTTCACAGAAGTAATAAAACGTTATAAACATTTAATAAAATTTGAATAAATGCAATAAAATGTAACCCGAAGTAATAAATGTAATGAAAATGGCGATTGGTTAATAAGAGATTAATCATTTGTTTGACATTTCAATAACAAATATTTATATTAAAATTAAAAATTAGGGCTGATTTTCATTGAATCTTGTGTTGCTCGCGATTTGGCTGAGTAGCCAATTGAAACACGTGTTACACATACCTTACAAGAAAACACGTGTTTCAATTGACTACTCACCCAAATCGCAAGCAACGCAAGCTTGGATGAAAATCAGCCCTTAAATCCCTCGTACGCCATTCGATAAAGATTGAACAAGTCATTGAACAAGAAATATGATCAAAATGACGTCACGATCATGGACTCCACGGAGAAAATCTCTTGAATTCAAGTCTTCTCATCCAATAAATCCTATTTAGAACCTGTCCTATTTTCCTTTAATTCAACGCAGTGATCTACCAATCAATACCTTGTGACTTGAACACGTGGCTACTGTGCTTCCGGAGCGCTGAAAATTAAATTGTCGACATTGAGCAGGGTTACTTATGTAAAGCCCCTGTTTTTATGATGTGAAATATAAAGATCTGATCAAAAAAATTAAAATAAAGTATCTGTACAGGAAATTATACCGCATATTGCTATAAGCTAAAGTGTATCTGATGTTTCTTTTGTAGTTTTTGTACAATCACTATTGCACTAGAAATTGATATAGGACCTACTTTAATTCCCAGTTAAGTATTGTATTGTTTTTTTTGTTTTTTTTTTTGTTTTTTTGTAGCAGTACGGTGTTAATATTTCAAGTGACATTTAGTTGTTCATAATTTATGTAGAAAGGTTGAATTTCTTTTAGTGTATGTCGGAAGCACAAAGCTGCTAAATATAGTATTATCTAGGTACACTTTATTTTACGGCCCGAAAAAAATTTAATCTTTTCCAACTTGTGTGGAAGTGCTGTAACTTAAAATATAACAAAGTTTCGAGTCATGGAAGTGTTAAATTAGATTGAACTAGCGAAAACTACTTGGATATAATTGGCTGGTTTCACGTTGGGTGAGCGAGCACATTAAACCGTACATAGTGTATAATGAAAAAAATCTAACCTTTAACCCGCCCTTGCTTACTTAACGTTGTGGCCATGGTTTTTGTAGCAAATCATGTGTCATTCATAACATGACGTAACGCCATTAACATTGCTCCGCATCCATCCAATCTGCATGTAGAATACCTGGTCTAATGAACGCAAACAAATCTATCCCACCACGTTTGTTATGTTGATCAACTTGAGTGCTTATTTAGCAAAATAATAATGACACATGCTCTTTGTGACATTTTTTGCATTGCCCAATGTCGCTAGGTGTTTATAGAAGTATCTGTGATGTTTATTTGCAAGAGAATGAGTTGTATAGAGTGTACGAGTACGAATGGCTCAATAGCTGTCGGTATTTCCCGGTCATAAAGTACAGTTTCTCCATCTATCCAAGTAACTTTGTGGTGTATGCATTCTCCGTGCACGCGCTTTTTCCATAACACACTAACAATCAAAGAAATGTTCAAGAAATAAAAATATTTGACACAAAACAAATATTTCTATTACAGTTCCGTATGCATGAAAGTGATTGGAAGGACTTGTAGAAAAAACTCTGGTACTGGTTGCTATTGTGCAGGTTATATCATTATATGGTGACCAGCTATTGTGCCAACTTTGTCGTATGTTTGCTTTACACGATTAGCGTTAAAAGGAGTGAATAATTATTGCTGTGAAGTGGGAACTATATCTTTGCGACTTAAGGCAAAGAGTGAGTGAGAGTGATGTTCATCGCGTATAATTAACAAAAATACCGAACCTGACTGTAACTCATTCCTCTTCACTCGCTCGAGATACTGTCCGTGTTCATTCATTACGAAGTGACACAATTAGTATTCCTCCACATTGCGCCAGCTTGATCAACTGCAGTGCGTAACGAAATAATAAAATTAGGATTGTTAGTTGTCACTAGATGTTTATAGAAGTGCCTGTTTAGTAACTCAACAAGTGAACGCTGCGGTTCTACTAGCAATCTCTAATGTTCCGACGGACTCTTCATAGTATAGCAAATACATTTATACACCTAGTAGTTCTTCAGTAGAAATTTGTAGACGGGTGGACAGACATAAACTGTGCGGCTTTAAACCTCCTGTCGCCGAGACCTTCCGAGCGACAACTCAACCCTCTTCTTAGTTATAGTAGTTACTGTGTTGAAATGTGACGACGGACTGACTGACGAACGGACGTACACACATGATCTATGCAACCTTACTCTTCTCTTACCAAGCAAGACCTTTCCAACGACACTTCATCCTCCTTCGTAGCCCTAGTAGTTGACTAGCTGAAAGGTGAACGGTCAAAGCGTGAATGTAACATACCAGGAAATGAAACGTTAGCAGCTTCGAGAGGATGAAGAAGACATCGATAGCAGAAATAAAATACTGACTGAGATAATAAGAAAAACAGCCAAGGAGATAGCAGGTACCAGAAAGAAAAAAGAGAGCAAAATCTCAGAAGAAACTAAGCTCTTGATGAAGAAAAGAAGGGAAATGAAAGAAGAGGAAAATTGCATAAAGCGGATTGAGTACATAGAACTAAATAAAACCGTAAGAAAGAAAATAAGAGAGGATGTACGAAGATATAACGAAAATCTTGTTAAAAATACAATCGAGGAAAACAAGAGCCTGAAGAAAGCCAAGCAGCAACTCATGATAGGGAAAAAGCAAATAATTGCAGTTAAGAGACCAGACGGGACCGTAACACGAAATAAGGAAGAAATTATAAACATATTTCAAAATTTCTACACAGAATTGTACTACTCCGAGGAAGAGCTAGGAAATGAAGATTCAGAAGAAATTGATGTTGATGTCCCAGACGTAATGAAAGAAGAAGTGGGTAAAGTACTTCGAGGGATGAAGAACGGAAAATCACCAGGAGAAGATGGACTCACACCAGAGATGTTTAAATGGGGAGGTGAAAAGATGAAAGAGGAAGTTGCTAAATTATTCTCGATGTGCTTGAGGAAGAGAGAAATACCCAGAAGTTGGAACAATGCCGTTATCATTTTGTTGTACAAGAAAGGGGACAAAGAACGCGTAGAAAACTACAGACCAATTAGTTTACTGTCAGTCCTATACAAAATGTTCACCAAAGTTATTTTGAATCGTATTGAACGAGACTTGGATTTTAATCAGGGAAGGGTACAAGCCGGATTTCGTCGTGGATTTAGCACAATGGACCACAGTAGTTAGGCGACACTTTGAAGTCAAACTTCCGCCTTTTTGCCATTTCCCCCCTTGTCCCGTGGCGTAGGTGGTATCTGAACCACTGGTAAGCCTTTTTGGACCTTTATGTACCACATATATAAATTTCACGAAAATGGGATAATATTTACTATGTAAAAAATCAGTTGAAAATTTACATATATTTTTTTTTCGGGTACCGTCATTTTTCGCGTTGTTTATTTTACTTTCGCATTGTTTAATGACAACCATTTTCTATGCATATGTAATTTTTATTTGGATTGAATTTATTTCTCCTTATGAATGAGATAATGAAATTAATCAGACACTTGCTCATTATTTTAAACTCTTTGATTCGAGAATATAATTTAGTTTTATAACGACCACAACATATGTGGTTTGATTACTTTTTAATGAACAAAGTTTCTTTTAAATGCGAATTTGAAGATTTCGAATGGCATAAATAGATTGTTTGTATTGTAACCCTTTTATATTTTTTTTTTGTCTGTTATATTGAACATTACGTTGTAATGAGATCACTTTGTACTTTACTGCAATGCAGTTTTACGCTGAACACAGTCTATTTCGTTTCGAATTCTTTGAATTCTCATTATTTTAAGTAATGAACTTAAAAACTAAGTACTTGCTCGTTTTTAAACAAGTTTGGAATTCTCATTGTTTGACTAACAAAATTTTTCAGAACGAGAATTGGTATTTAACAGCAAACCAAGGGAAATAAATAAGAAAATTCTTGATCAATCTTAATTAGGTTGGGATTCGATTAAAAATTAAATTTGATGATATTCAGATTGCTACAATACGAAGGTATTAAGGGTGTCAATGCCGGGAATTGAACCCAGGACTCCTTGATTGCAAGCCTTTTTTCGTTAACGAGTAACTTTTGTACGAACACATTGAAATATTGATTCGATTGTTCCTCTTTTTCTGTATTGAAACCAGATTTAATTCACTTTTGTATCACATTCAAGAAAGGTGGAAGTTAGGAGGGTTCATTGAATTTTGTGTGAATGAGCTTAAATATTAGTTTAAACTATAGATATTTTTTTTGTTCAATACATCTGATAGAACTGTATTTCTTCTGTTAGTGGAAACACAACAGTGATCAGCAGATGGTATTTCACTATAGTTTTCTCTGCTACAATACTTTGGTATAATTTAGAACGGCAGTCCTCTCTTTCCCCTTCATCAAAAGTAAGGGATCCAGTTGTGAGAGATACATACGCTCCTGCAATTCTTGTATTGTAAACTTGGAAAGTAACGCTCCCTTTAATTTCCTCCAACAGATGGTTAATTGTAATGCATTTGACAGTTTAAAATGGAAACACATGCCTTCTTTTTGTTGCGATTGAGAAAGAATGTATAAGTTTTGTTCAAAACTAAGGGTTCTGTTCCGCGAATCTTTGCAGGATGAACAGAACAATAGTATTAGAAGATCAACACATTTGTTCTCTTTTTCTTTTTTTCTCAGTTGATTTGGAGCAGGCACGCGCGCCAGGTAAGAGGGATGCTTTAACAATGAATTGGGGGACAGACACAGAGAAGAATGAATGAATGACCTGGGCTTAAGAGTTACATATACAATAAAATTGAGTCAACATGATGCATACATTTTTGTCTTCTGTCCTTTAGAATTGAAAGACGAGCTATTTTGCTGCCATATGTTATTCTGAAACTGAATCTAAACTGACTATTGATCTTGAAATATACAGTAACAGATTTACCAGACTTCAATTCAGCCATTCATTTCAATTTTGATATTATTGTGCATGCTATAACTCTGTACTCTTAGTTGCATCTGCCTATGCAGTCGATAGTCGGAAAATAAAAGAAATTTTCTAACCAATCCGGTCTAATTCACAAGTAATTTTATTGGTTGGCATTCAATTTCCTAGCTTCTACGGAGTTGATAAAAGTTTTATGTTATAATTTTGGCATTTCACTTAGTGTTCTACTAGTTTTGTACTCGTGTTCAATATTTGATATTCGTGTATATTTTGACCAAGTATTTCTTGTGGAATCACATCAAGTTACAGCCTGAAGCTCATAGCAATTTCCAGGTAAGTTTTCGTACTTCTTTTAAATTTCGTAATTGATAACTTTTCTTATTACATATTTTATATGTTATGTTTGAAAGTACTTAAAGAATTATCCAAAGTTACAGTGTTTTAGTATGAAAATAACAATTTCCAAAACATTTAAGACAAATAAGCTTTTGACTTTAATTCAATCATGACTTTAGCTGA
Source organism: Lepisma saccharinum (assembly GCA_022664845.1). Lineage (NCBI taxonomy): Eukaryota > Metazoa > Arthropoda > Insecta > Zygentoma > Lepismatidae > Lepisma > Lepisma saccharinum. The sequence goes on from JAGDQP010010196.1 coordinate 55,693, forward strand.
CTCGATTATATACTTTGCTTCAAGTGGCATTCCGATATTTGCCTGACTTCAGGATGGATGGCTGCACTTTTTTTAAAATTAATCCGCGACTTTATCGTACGGACAGAGGCCGGCCTAAATAGAAGCTACCATCCCCGCATTTACTGCGAGTAATAAAAAGAATTCTGTAAAACCTCAGTCAGGATGGATTTGAAATCTAATTATTTAATATTTCATGTATTAATACAATAGTAAAACATTTAGGAAATGTAAACTGTGCTCTTAGCTCATCCCTGGCAGTTGTGTGGATTACGGCGGGTTTGAATCCCGACTGGGCCACGCTAATTAAGACGTTTATTTTTGAAACATAACAGCTAATGTCGCGTTGAAGTCATTAGTGCTTATTATAAATTTTTTTAGCTCGTGAAGCCAAGTCGCTTCTATTATTAGATTTGTCTTAAGCTTGGGAGGGAGCGGCCAGTTTTTTTTTTTCAGACAAGAATGGGTCATTTGTTAAGGTACTATCCGTTGATCGACCATCTGGTTTTCTCTTTACTGAAACACAGAAAATGTGATTCGTGTGACGGGAGAGATCTTAGACTTTTTAAAAAAAAAAAAAAAAAAAAATCATTATTGAATATTTTTTATATTATTGAGATGCAACAGAATTTCGTTAGAAATTCCAAGTCGTTTAAGAAATTTAAACGAACAGCACATAACTAAGATGTTTCGAAAGTATGTAGCAACCATGAGGAACAAGTTTAAAAATTAACTAACTCTATGGTTTATGGAACTCGCAAGTTCATCGCCGTAGTAACAAACGTTCGCCATTGGATTCTATCTTGGGCAAGATCACTTTAGTTTTCAGCACAAACATCTAGTTGTCAAAGATTACATCTACTATTGTCATCGCAACGATGTCTCGGTCTTCCCAATGGCCTCCTT
>JAGDQP010010197.1:0-18315 GCA_022664845.1 Lepisma saccharinum
TTTTATTGGATAACATCAGTGGAATATCTCCTAATTTATTTTACATAGGTATTCAATTTTTATTTTATATCATTTTTTTATTACATGCTAATACATGTAATTATTAATGTATCATTAATATCTCTATATAACTTGCTGATAGGCTGGTCATATTGACTAACCGTACGGAAAATGTCATATCTCATATGGGGAGTGGTCATTCTGTTGAGATAAATGATTAAATAATTGGATTTTTTTAAAGGATCGAAATCAGATAAGCATCTGTAATTTTACGAAAATTTCCTAGGCTAAATTGCACTTATATTGTGGGGAGTGTGTTGTGTGGAGTTCGCGCTGAGGGCATAAGGTTTTATATTATTTTATTCTATGATTATTTAATTAGTTAAGACTTTTATATTATGTCCTTTGTTAATATTGACATTTATACTTTTTATATAATTGTTATTAGACTTATCTCTTATATTTAACGTACCTAACAATACCATTTCTTTAATGTATATTTTCATTTGAATTTAGAGAATTAATGTTATACTTTGACACAGATGTGTAATTATAAACACAAGCTAAGCTAACCGAATGAAGCAGAAATCCGGCGGATAATATGCGCTGCGTACTGAAGTCACTTCAAACTACAAGTTCTGTGCAAGAATGGTGTTGGGCGTTCCGAAAAGTACGAACCGATTACCATGATGAGGGAGTCCATCTGTTGCGACTGCCAAACTTATTGAACAAGTTGACTAAGGGGTTCAAGATCGCCATCGGTTCACGATTTCTGAAGTATCTGCTGATTTTCAACCAACTTTGCGGTCAGCTTTTTGCGACATCATGACAGTAAAACAGGGTTACAACTACTTTGTGCACGTTGGGTTCCCAAAAGATTCAACGGGGTTACCACTCAGGCAGCAACTTCCTTTGGGCACACTATACAAAATGTTGTGCTCCATTACGAAAATGCCTGAATATACGCAAGAATACAAAACTTGCCTAGGTATAAACTTTTCTTGTGTCATTCTTGCACGTACAGCTCACCGGAGATTTTTTTTTAATTAAAAAAAAAAAGCCAATTTGCTTCAAATAGTTTGTACTTTTGCAAGAAGCTGTTCTCTAATCATCTTTACCTACTCAGGGTATCTACTAAATGTCAGTTTTCAAATTCCAGGTTTTCCAGGTCTATTTTTCTACTTTTCCATGTCATTAATTTAATATTTTTCTTCTTACAAACAAAAAATGTTTGTCAATTAAAAGACGCATATACCAAGCATATACTATTTCTTTAAGTCATTATAGAACATGAAAAAATATTTATGTACTAACTAAAATGTAGGCCTACGTTTTCGAAAGATTTCAAACAAGAAAATCAAGTAGAATATTTCCTAAAAGAAACCAGATGAGAAAATTGTGCAGTAACAAACAAATAAATAGTACAAGCTAAATGTATTATTCACATTTTTAATAAAATTTCAACGAAAAATCAGTTCAGTTCCAAAATTAACGAAATATAATTTACCTTTCTGCATGTTTAGTTGAAACTAACCAATACTCTTTAATGAAAATAACCAATGCTAAACAAAAGTGAACTCAATAACAGTTTAATTCATGTGCATGTAAAACCCAACTTCCAAGCACATTTTAATTCATATGGTCGCATTTTGTTGCATATTCTTCTTGATGGGGAATGCCAGTTACTTTATTTACGCAAATGCATTTATATCATGTATTATTAATTTATAATATTTTTCTTCTTGCAAACAAACAAAGTATGTTTATTTAATAAATTACCCGACTAAGATAAAGTTAGCTACACACAATAAATAAAATTAATTCAAATTCAACTGAATTTAACCTAAACTAGTATGACCCACCCCGAAATTTTTAATGTCGTCCTTAGTTGCTTCAATACCAATTGGCTAGGCCCTTCGGAACGGCTCTCGTTCCGTATTTAGGCCGTCGTTGAGATGTAATTTAAGTATGTCTAACTTTTTGGAGAGATTATATTGTATGTGAAGTTTAATAAATATGTATATATAAAAATGTGGAGAGATGTGTATTATTATTAACCGAAACACTTGTGTCCAACTGTATAACCCACTAGTTTTAAATTACTCCGCTCTCACTGTTGCTACACACCAGACTTGTTAAAAAAAAAAAAAAAAAAAAAAAAAAAAAAAAAAAAAAAAAGTCTAAGCGGCTGTGGCCATATTGGTGTACGTAAAATGTATTTATGCCATACTTACAACAAATTCCTGTTCGAGTATAAGAACTATGAAGGTTATGAATTCTAAAAAATATTGTATGTACAATGTACAGGTAAACACACACGTGCTGAAATTCGAAATGGGTAAATCTCGAATAAATAAGTGGAAACCTAATAAAAGAGTATCTCAGTAAATTAGCTGGTAGTAGTATTTGCAATATATCACATACAACCTAATCTCACAAAACAAAACTACACACACTCTTAAATTACATCTCAACGGCGACCTGAAGATGGAGCGAGAGCCCTTCCGAACCTATCAAAATCATACTGAAGCAACTACTTAAGAAGACGACATTAAAAACCATACTTCAAGACGAGTAGTAAGTAATATGGGTCCTCTGTGGGATTAAAGTGGCTTTATTTGAATTCAAATACTTGACAAAATATATATTAATTAAGGTAATATCAAAACTTAGTTCAACATCAGTCTTATCACTTTTTAATGATGTGCGGTAGACTAGAGTCCACTACATGAATCGTTATTACTATTAAAATTATTTTCTCGGAATACTTGTCAATCAAATTAGCGTTTTCTTTACTGAGTTTTTCTATATGCTTGCAAAAGTGCTACCAATGAATCCGACGAAGATTTTTCAAGAGGGCCGCGGTGACTCAGTGGCAGAGCGCTCCTCTGTGCATGGACTCTCCACGTGCCATGTGGACTTTGTGGTCGACAAACACTATGAGCGTGGATTTTCTCGGGGTGCTTTCATTTTCTTCATTCCACCAATTCTTCCATCATCATCCATTGGGCTTGAGCCAAAGTTGCCTAAATGTTTTAAAAGTTAAATTCAAATTAAAAATTGTAGAAAGACTGAAAACCTGGCATTTGGACGTTTCTCAACAGCCGACATTTTTAACATGAATATAATGGAATCACTATAAAGGTAAAATTCCTTTACAACGAACGTCCCTTAGAATGAAGTTCTTAAGACATTCCCACTGAATTCTTGTTCTCCAATATAATATTCATTGCAACGAATTTTCGTTATAACAAAATGAAATCGCGGATCCTTTAAAATTCGTTATAATAGAAATTTACCTGTATACGTAAAACGGCCGATGCAGCATGATATCATGAGTGTTGGTTAAATTCAAACACTTGCAATTTTTGTAATTTTTTTATTTCGATAGGGTGAGCTGATTATAGGAATGAAATGAATTTCTTTGTACACGTGGTAAAGTGTTCGTATAATATACATGCAATTTGGTGTTAATAATGAAATAAAATTAATATCTACATATATAATTAACTTACTATTCTTTATTAATCCATTCTTTATTAACCCACAACATTCGACAGTACACTTTTCACACAGAAAATATTGTACCGAACTTAATTCCCGTTTATTCCTTCAACAACTTACATATGTATACTTTCAGCGTACTAAGCGACTTAAAAAAAACACCTACGAGAAAGATGTATTTAAAAATATCCCACAAGGATGATGAATGGAAACGCTTCATTGAAGGAACAAATGCATCAACATCGATAATGTTATCTCCTCCTATTTACATAAATGTACAAAATTTATTCAAATACATACAGTAAGTTACTAATATATAACATATGTATATTTTTCTTCGCAAATGTTTAACAAGAGAAGGAATGCGAAGAGCACTTAAAATATACCAGCCTAAGGAAGTGCACTATATTAAAAAAAAAAATATATTCCAGTTGAATGGAGTGCAACAGATGAAGTAGTTCATAAATGCAGTTTATATATAATGTGCAATTTGGAATGCCTGAGAGGTTAGGAACGTTTACGAAGTTTACAGCTTCTCTACATACCAGATTCAAAGTATCCTCCACTTTTCTTGATTAAAACATTTTAATATCACAAGGCACTTAGTGTTTCTAGTAATTAACCTAACTACCAAAACTTTTTAATCGTTCTTAAATAATGAATTATGTTGATTTTAATGAAAAAAGAAAGAAAAAAAGTGAGTCTAAGTTTAGCTAAATATAGATTCCATGATACACACCTTACTTAGCTGTATACACTATTGAAACTGCCACTTGGCAAAATGATAACTAAATATGTAGTCTTAAATAGAAGCACATTTCCTTCCAAAACACTGAAGTAAGCTGATATTCATAATTACTGAAAATGATTTAATATCCAAAAAGGGAGGCATTTATGATAGATATTACGAATCCCCGACAAGTATTTTTAACTGAAGATCTTCCATAATTTTGTACTTCTGCATACAAAACAACATATTTGCTGAAATTTTACATAAGAAGCAAATAATGACAATAAGCTATCAGCAACTCTGCAACGACTCTTCTTTTAATATTATTACAACATTATTTGTGACTCGCGAAATTATCGATGAATACGTGTCTTTCTTTAGCACTCTTTCCCATAACTTTTCAAGAATTATTTCTGATATTCTATCCGGACCATCTTCCCAAATGAGATCTCCATCCCATAATTGATCACAATTAAGAATTAATATATAAACAGCGCGTCTAAAAGGAGCATAGAAGTTATCACATAAACTATGAAACAACATAGCCTTCTCACCAGGAATACGCTGGAAATTATCAACTATCAGTGTATAGTGGCCTCCTTCAAAGTAGAGATGAACGCTCTGAAATAAATCTTCCATTCTATCTTTAAAATTAACGTCCGCGTCTAGTGTAAATGGATGAGAAATAGTATCGTTCATAATTTTTGCAACATTTAATGCTATTCGTTTTGCTATACATAAACTAACAGCTGCATTTCCTTTGTGTAAGAACAACAACACCGATGGTTGTACTGGCTCACTGACTAGTATTGAATTTACCGCAGAAACAATATTTATCCATAATGCTTTTCGCTGTGATGGAAATTCGTTCTGCATATGTTTAACGATTTTTCTAAATCTTTTCTGTTCAAAGATCCAGTCAACTTTTCTGCATTCTTTTACTTGTTTATTCAACTCGGTCAGTTTCGGGCAAACAGACTGGAAATCCAGGCCAAATATTTTTCTCACTTTATTATTTGTGGAACTCCACATACAGTCCTTTTGTCTTAACAATTTTAACTTGATTTCGCCGCTTAGAAGTAGAGAACAACGATTGCCCTTTGAAAAATTAAATACTATTTCGTATTCATTGCCTTGAAATTCATATATATGATGTTCACTATCCTCATTGGAACTCTGTGTTATGACAGCTGAAATTACTATAATTATCACTACCACAATAAATGAAAGATGCTTTAGTGCAGTAGTAAATAATTTCCACAAAAACATCATTTCACATGAATTTGGCACACATAACGTACTGAGAAAAACAGTAGCGTTTTTCTTTTTTCTAACTTCTCATATAACACCTACACTCTTAAAATGTTCTTGATCGAACGGATGAGTCTGTTCCTTAAGCAACGACAGGCACACCAGTCGAATTCACACTATGCGTCCTGGTTTGATGTTTTCCTTATGTTCGTTGGTAACTGCAAAACAAGTTTAAACCTCAGAACTCCACCGATTACTTATTAATAGTGCTTACAATAAACTAGTATTATATTCAGTCTTACTCTCAAGATGCTCCCTCAAAGAAATCTTATAAGAATGTAAATAAAGGTAGAAACAACAGGAATGTCATTTCTCTCAATCCAGATGGAAGAATAACGAATAAACTGAAAGAATAAACAAAATCATGCAGAGCTGCAAATTCATGGAAAAATACGATGCTTCAAATGTATAAACTTATCTAAATTCGACCAACAAACTATACGAACAAGCATACAAAGAACAATAAAGTTTTGTAAGAGAAAAGGTTCAGAAAGTCGACTGTTTTTAGAAAGACGACCATAGAAACAGAAAAGAATTCAAAAGTTAGGACAAGTTTTTGGATGAACGAGCCTCGTGGACATCTTTTAAAAAATAAGAAAAGAAATAAGATCATGAAATAATGTCGTTGCATAAATGTAGGATCAAATTCCTATACTACATCCTGAATGAATTACATGTTATTAGAACAATAAAGTAAAACGTTCTGGCTACTCTATTTCATCTGTAATGATGTTTACTTTCATCACGGATGTTCAATATTTAAGTTTGCTTTTCTCAATTTCTTGGTTTATGTGCAGAACATTTCTGCATGATAATTTCATATGCAAGATACACGAATCTACATATGCAGCATCAAATAAACTGTGATTATGCATCTAAATTAGTTCATTTAACGATTCATTCAAAATAGTGAGCTATGTCAATCGTTATTCTGAGAATTTTCTAATTGCAGGAGAGGTTAAATTAGAGAAACTGAAAAATGGCCTTGCAAGGATTACGTTGGACACTATAGGATTGTCAGAAGTGTCGAGGAAGAATAAAGAACAGTTGGAAACTACTGTCAGGACACGTTCTGCTTCAAAGGAACAGAAGAGAGACCCACAGGCGTTGCCCCTATAATAAGTAAAAGCCTGAAGACATGGAGCGCAAAAATTGGAAAAACTTTCGATAGAACTGCACGATTGTAATAATGATATACACCTGTTTATTTTATATAATTACGTTCTATGTGCTAGACAGGCCTAACTCCATCGCAAGTGTCAGTGATGGTGTCCATCGGAAATAGTTTCGAGAAAAAGGACAAAGAACGTGAAAGCCAGTATCTTCCTGTGCACACTATCCGGCATTCACCTGATGAAGCTAAGAAAAGCCATGGAAACCCTGAAATCAGATTGGTCGGCAGCAGGACTAAAACCTTCCCAATGCTGATCCGAAGTTCGCGATCTTAGTCTCTAGAGACAGGGTACATATACATTTGAGTTATTTACTTTAGATACCAATTATATCTCCCAAACTTCAGTGAATCACATACAATACACAGTGTATGTACTGTACAGCTCAGTACAAAATAAAGAAAAGAAGTATCATTCAGTGGGGTTTCATCAAAGGAGTTTCAAGAGAGTAAAACAAATTTGTACTTCTAGTACTCATCAATTTTCTTTTATTAAACTCTAAATGTAGTGGTCTTAGTTCGATTACGCATACATGAACAGATTCTCCTTGAAAAGAACTATATTTACTCTGTATTTTTCTCTCTTGTACAAATTATTAACATATACTTATTATTATCCCGCAGTATATATAAATAGGGCACACAATTTCACTGTTCATAATACAAGTACCTAAAAAAAAAATACATTTCGCCCATGTACACGGTATAAACATCAGATTCTGTTCTAATCTACTAATATTGGAAATGGAATAGTTTCCTATAATACTATTCGCATCATTAAACATAGCGCGGTGAACCTGTGTCTTTTCGAACAGTCACTCATATGCATAGATCTTTCGAACATTGTGTTACTAGAGTCTGTATTTACATGTAAATAAGTGCTTAAATAACTTCATTCCTGATGAAAATTTTCATCATATGCTCAGAATGAAATTACACGTGATACACAACGGTGATTCCTGGATAAAATTTCTAGACTACAATTTTCTGAGTTTGACACAAAAAAACGTGAACTCACAATACGGCTAAGTGCTTCTATTTTAACTATTGGAACCGTATTTTAATAATAAACGAGGAACACAAAAGGTGCACTACATCAAGAAATAAATTTGTCAATTCCATCACCTAACATAAAGAAATATATTTTACATTTAAGATGAAAATGTGTTTCTGTAATTACCTCAGACAATTAATACCCAACACCAAGTTACGAAAGGCGAACGATCTTCCAACATATTTTGTGACATTTGACTGTTGTAAAAATAATTCATTTAAAACATTCAGGTTCTCATGTCTCCTTATTTAGACAACTGTAATGTTTTAAACAAACTGTGTTTAGAATTGTGCTAACTACTACACGTGGAAATAAATTATTTTACGATATGTTTCTACATTACTTATGACACAAAAAAAAAAAAAATTAAATAGACGCCACCTGTAGAAATCAAAAAGGAAAAAACACGAACCGAAGTTAAATACTAACACAATATGAAATGCCTCAATTTTGTAGGGATACGGTAAAATAAATATTTATCAACTTCTATTAATTGCTTGGCACTATACACGAAATAAATAAAATTCCGCATTAAATAACGTACGTACAATAAATGAGCACTAGAAGAAAGCTAACACTAATGAAAAATCTATATAGACACACCACAGGACGTTAAAATGTGGATGAAAGTTTGAAATCTCAAGCAGTAGGGCTCTAAGATACCTGTAAGAAACAATGCTTCTTTATATAGGGGAAGAATCATCTTTGTGGGAAAAAATATTGGCATATCCCATTTCTAAGAGAAGCCAAGTAATAATATCTGACTACTATTCCTACAAATATAAAGGGATCATTCTGAAACAGCTTAAAAGAAATTGAAAGCAATCACGTTTCTGGTATTACTAAAGCACTAGCAGAAATAGTGGATTACATACTGTATAACAAATTATCGAAACAAATAGATTATAATTACGCTTTTAGCTTACGAACAACTTTTAAAGCCTTTAGCTGTGAATCATAGTTTCGCTGAGGTAAAGTCCCTTTTAGTTTTCGTGGATAGACTACTCAGATAAAATTATAAGCCCCTTTTTAAAAAAAATATTTATTAATTTGTTTTGTAGACTTCACAGGTGTCTATGGCGAAAAAAAACAGCACAAGATGAGAGATTATGTCTCTCGGTGAATATCTTCAAGCCAAATGGCTAGCGAAGGTATTAGTCAAGTCCTTATTCTAGATTATCTTCCGAGCTTGCGCCTGTGTAATTGAATCTGAAAAACCTCAGCTACAATGTCGGCAGCAAGACTCGAACAAGTATACCCCCACAGTGCGAGATCTGCAGTGTTTATTACCTTAACCGAAAGACAAAAACACATAGATACATAATCTGGTGACCAATTTGCTAACCTTCAGTCATTAAAACTACGAATGTGCATTTTTCTAATCACCTCTTGTCTAATAATTTATCTCACGTTTCTTTACTACATCTTGACTTTGTGAACATTCTTGTCGCAAAAGTTAGAAGAAAAAACTGACTTCAACGAAGCCAAAACATCAAGTAAGTCCAAGTTAGTAGACTTTACGAAAACCCTACTAATCTTCAACTGAAAAGTAAACTTTTCTTCCAATCATTTACCAGCGATTGAATTCTTAGTAGAAATGCAGAAGAGGGCGGTAACGCAGGAAGAATATTCAGTATCCTGCCGAGTTTCTCATAACAGACGTACAACGACAGTGACACTTAAACAAAGGAAGATCAGCTATCGATATGAGATCAGAATACTAACAAAATCAACCTTCTATGCTAGATTTCGTCGTTATCAGCTGAGAGTTACGTTGTCAGAATACATGGTATATATTGGGTACTTGAAAAAGTTCTACCCGTTTTTAGTGTGCATATAGAAGTGAGAACAACAGACCGCCATTGCAATCTGATACTGACCTCTTGCTATCTTTCTAGAAGGAGATAAATCCTAAGCCGATAGAAGTCCTGAGGTTCGGAGTCGAAGAACTGTTGGACGGCAGTTCTCACAGCCTCCACATCATCAAAGATTTTTCGAGCGAAGGGATACTGCAAGGCGCGAAACAGGTGGTCTGTAGAGGCTAAGTGAGGAGAATAGAGCGGGTAGAGTAAAGCCTCCCAACCAACGTCCATCGATTTTTGACGGCTGATGGCAGCAGTATGTGATATGCCGTTATCATGGTAGACAATGACTCCTTGGAGATTGCCTGTTCGATCGCAATGCTGCTCGCAGTGTCCAACCGTAGAAAGTGCTATAAATGGTTTGGTTAGGTTCCCGAACCTCCCAGTGAATTATGCCTTTGACACCCGACCTCAGCTTGACAGAGGTTAGCGCGCCCGCTTTCTGTGCGCGTGGTCACGGGTTCAACTTTCGCCGAGGTCTATTGAACGGAGTGGTTCGGAGTTCGCTTTACCAAAAACTGTAGGCCCTATCTTTAGAAGCTCACCAGTTCGTTTAGAACGTTAATAACAATTCACTCATTTAACATCACTTTATTGGAATAAAGTTCTAATTTGGACGTCGATGGAGGCGGTTCAGAAGCGTGACAACACAGTCCTTCGAAGCTTCACATTTCGGCACAGAACCCATTTTTCATCACCCGTAAGAACCGGTCATTTTTGCACCGCGAAAGCAAGAAAAAAAAAAAACAGGTCGCGACATGCCCCTCCCGTTGAGTTGAACTCAGCCGATATGGTGAAACCAAGCGATTCGAGCAGCCTTTTAACTGTTGTCCTGTGTACCTGAAAGGTTTCTGCTAATTCCTCTAAATTGGATTCAGGCTGTTTCATACGGCTAGGTCGAGATATCATCTGCGGAAAACATTGATGGACATCCAGATCGTGGTGTATCTTGACAGCTTCTGTCTCCATTCCTGAATTTTCCAAATCACGTAGAATGTGCTACCGTCAACTGCATCTTCAGCATACACTTGCCGAATCAACTCAAAAAGTAAATAGTGTGTGATGTGCTTCTTATTGGTCTCCATTTCACTAACACGATACCTTGCCTGCTCGTCCACACTCACTGCGTGTGCTTGCGGCTGCTCTAATGCTCCCCCGATTACGTGGCTACCAATTCACGCACTGGTACCGCCATCTGTCAAGCCAGTACTCCGTTACCCTGTGACATGTCAAGAAGAAAAAAGTTTTGCACTTACCCAATATTTATTTGTATTCTAAGCTTACGAGGTCTGTTAGGAAAGTAATGAGACTGTTTCTCTATTTCAGGAACGACACAGTAGGACAATGAAACCAGTGGAGCTGATAGAGGCATCCTTTGGCTACAAGCAGTGAAAATTTGAAGTACCTACGGTGAACACAAGTGAGTTTATAACATATTTTGTGAGGGTGTGTTTGTGTTTTTCTTGTCGGAGAGATGGCGAGTACAAAACTGGGCTACGCCATCAAATTTTGTGTGAAACTCAAGGACAATGCAGCGGAAACATTTAGAAAATTAAAACAGGCGTATGGGGACCACACAATGTCCCGTGCACAAGTGTTTTGGTGGAATAAGGATTTATGGTCGATAGAGAGGAAGTTGAAGATGAGGCAGCACGTTCAGGAAGACCAAGCACGACACGAAACGATGAAACTGTTGCCAGAGTGAGGGGTCTGGTAAGAACAGATCGGCGCTTAACGGTTAGGATGATTGCTGATGAATTGAACATTAATCGCCAAGCAGTGTACGAAATTCTAACTCAAGATCTGGGAATGAGAAAAATTTGTGCGAAAATGGTGCCAAAGAACTTGACTTGAACAAAAGGAGCATCGCATGACTGTGTGTCGTGACCTCATCAACCGCATCGAAACTGAACCAGACATTTTCAAACATGTTGTGACAGGTGATGAGACATGGGTTTTCGAGTATGACCCTGAAACCAAAAGACAAAGTGCTGAGTGGCACACAAGCAGCTCACCACGACCGAAGAAAACCAGGAAAAGCAAATCAAAAATCAAGGTCATGTTGATTTGCTTCTTTGATCATCAAGGCGTGATCCATAAGGAATTTGTTCCTCACGGACAAACATTGAATCAACAAGTTTACATCCAGGTCCTTGAAAGACTAAGAAATCGGGTAATTCGTGTCCGTCCTGACATGTCCCAATCATGGATCCTCCATCACGACAATGCGCCGTGCCACACTGTTCTCTCTGTTAATGAGTATCTTGCGAATAAGGGCATTCCTGTTTTGCCACAACCCCCCCTATTCCCCAGATCTCAGTCCCTGTGACTTCTTCCTATTCCCCAAAATCAAAAATGCTGTTCGTGGCCATCATTTTGGGTCTGTAGAAAACATTGGAAGGGTCGTAACACAGGAACTTCGAAGGGTGTCACTTGAGGACTTCCAGCAATGCTTCCGTGAGTGAGAGCAACGTCTGCGTCGGTGTGTAGCTTCCCAAGGGAACTACTTCGAAGGTGACCATGTGGTTTTGTAATGCATTGTAAATAAACATGTTTTACAAACACAGTCTCATTACTTTCCTGACAGACCTCATACATGAATAATCTTCCTCTTTCAACCTACCTACTCATTTAATCCTTTTATATCTGTATTTGGAGCAAAGACGAAAGCTTGGAAGCACAATCAATGTCATCCAGTTGTACTTACAAATGAAAATATATCCACCTGATTCTGTTCGTTTTTACACAGCACATTCGACACGCATAGCCTGTTTCAAAATAGAAAAATAAAGTAACTAACTCTATGGCTTATGGTGTAGCAAAATTTTCCATCAGACTTTTGCTACAGCGCTCTCTACCTTGCCAGCAAATAAATTTACTTTAGTTTTTACTCTACTGATCCATTCCAGTTAATCACAGCAAATCAAACTTTTCGCTAGTGACTAAGTTTGACAGATTGGCGATGCCATCTACTAGGAGATGGCAGCAAGTAGCTTTCTCACGAACAGATAACAGAGTAGGTACCGCAGCAAACGGAAACTTCCCGCCAAAGTTTTAAGTGCAACCGCAAGATTTTTGCCCTTATACTGTGGAAATTAACATTTTATTGAGATTTTTTGGAAGAAGTGAGTTAATGCGTATGTTTGTGTGATGTGTGCTATAGTAACTACTGTTTAAAATAAAAAAATAGTGAAAAATCCATGTCCTTATTTTCCGGATTTTCCCGCTGACACAGTGGTGCGCGGGAAACACGGCAGCAGCAGCATTGGTAAAGCAAAACTAGGCTATGGCTGCGACTCAAACATTTAAATCCTATTGGTGGAAATTTGAAAGGGAAACCGTTCGTAAAAAACAAAAACAAAAAGTATTGGTGCACTCAAAAGACAGAGGGGCTCTTGGCCATAGGACATGAAGCTGTGCGGATGTACGAAGGTTAAGTGGTCAACAAAGACGTGAATAAACGACGATATTGTTAAAAGTCAAGTCCCTGATTACACTACAAATAAGTACAAATGTTTCTACAAGCAGTGCAATATAACTGTTTCAAGATATTCGTCGACATTATTTTATGAAGTTAATTTTTATCGACGACAGAGTTATCCACCAGCTGGATAGGTGCCTCCATAAACAGTGTCTTTGTGCCGTTACCGTAACTACTTCGTGTGACTTTGTCAGAGAGATAATCGTTTACAAGCGCGTTTATAATTTATGTGCATAAGTAATTATTTGTTAAAAAATAAATACCCGGCACCATAGTTCCCGATTAATCTAGTAAATGGCATCTTACACAAGAGTATTTATGAGTGTTATCATATCAAGCATATATCTTGTTTAAAGTATTTTTCTTTTGTTGTGATGCAAAAAAGAAAAAGTATTATGCATCTATTTATAAGTCACACAGTCCTTAGTGCTCGTAACATGTATTTGCGTAGTGCCATCCATTGCTAAAAGTAAAAAGCCATACTGAGCGCCATTTCCAGTTCTGTACAAGGGCGCGCTGCTATTATTGAAAAAGCTCAACTGGATAAATGTGGTAAGTAGTGTGGTGCAGTACGTCGAATTCTTAAAAGGTCAATATAACAACCACAGAACACCGCTAGTAAATATGTCCATGATTTGTGTGTGTTTCAGTTCAGCAAATCAATTTTGGGAAAAGTTAAAATTAATGTCATGTATATGTGTCGTTAGTACGTGAGTCGCAAGAGAAAATCAGGTGCCGTATAGCACTTCACTCGGTTATATTCAGTGTATGCGCTCTTTTGTCTATAAAGTACCACGCGACATAACCAGGTATTGGTGTCGAAAGTGCTATTTATATCTGGTAACCCACATCACCCTCCTTTTTATTATAAGTGGCCACGACCACCACTATTTATTATAATGAAACTCGCAAATTCATCGCCGCAGTAACAACAAACGTTCGCCATTAGATTCTATCCTGGGCAACATCAAGCCAGTTTTCATCACGAACACGTACTTCTCGAAGATTTCTTCTAATATTGTCCTACCAACGACGTCTCGGTCTTCCCAATGGTTTCCTTCCAACCAGGATAGAATATAATCTTCGATTTTCCCCCATCCGAGCTACATGACCTGCCCACCTTAGTTGTCGCGATTTATTTTTACAACATCTGGTGAATCGTACAGTCCGTGGAGTTCTTCATTATGCAGTCTCCTCCATTCTCCAGTCATCTCGTCCTGTTTCGCCCCGTATATCTTTCTCAAAACCTTATTTTCAAACACACGTAATTCATGTTCATCTGCTAGGGTCGTACTCCAACTTTCGCAACCGTAAAGTATTACCGGCAGAATAACCGCTTTGTATATTTTTTGTTTCAATTTCCTGAATATTAATCGCGATATTAGAAGTTTTTGGACTGAACAGAAACATGCGTTGCCGGATACTAAGCGATTTTTTATTTCTTCCGTGGCCTCATTTTTGTTTGTTACGCATGCTCCCAAGTATTTAAATTTGTTTACTTTCTCTATGACCTCATTCCTAACTATTATGTTTTTACTTCCTTCATACCCTGTGTTTCGGCTTGTTATCATGTATTTTGTTTTATCTATGTTTACCTGTAGACCTATCTCATCGCACGCTTCTACTAAGACATCGGTGTTGCTTTGTAGTGCATCTATATCGTGCCCTATTAAATCTAAATCATCCGCGTATACGAACAGCTGATTCAAACCATTCAATGACAGTCTCTTTTTGTCACCTTTAATTTTTTAAATCGCATATTCTAACGCAAAGTTAAACAGTAGTGGTGATAAGGAATCGCCTTGTTTCAATACGTTGCGAATCTTGAAACTATCTAACACATTATTACCTAACCGTACTCTGCTTATGGGGTCGCTGAGACACATCTTCACTAGTTGAAACAGTTTTTTTTCTGAATTCCAAGTCGTATCAGGATAGAAAAATAAAGTAAACTTTCGTAAAACTTAAAATGAGAAACTAATTTCAAATTTTGTATGGACTATGACTCAAATGCACTTAACACAATTCTAATTTACCATACACACGGAACATTGCACTATAATACAAAAAGAAATATTACATTTACAACCAAGGTTGAACAGAGGCGAATTTACGCATAGGTAGAGTAGGCAGTTGCCTACGGCGGCAAATTTTCAGGGGGGGCATATTTTAAAATATTTGAGATAACTTTACGGTAACTCGCAATTAATTTTACTTTGATTGTTGGCAATATTGACTATAACGGTTCGAATTCTTTGGCAACCTAAGTTTGCAGTGAAGTAACAGCAATATTTCTAACATCCTAGGTAATGCGGTATTCTGATTTGTGCCGATAATGTTTCATGATTACATAATATTCAACAGCGAAGCTGGTCTTTCGATTCTTCTCTGCACATAAATATTGTTAATATATACTTTAAACAAATAAAGCACCTAACGGTATACAAATGACGTAAAATACAGACAGTTGTGAGAAACTTTAAATGAGAAAAATAAAAGATTGCAACATTTAGCTGAAGTAAAACGGTTTTTTGATCCACGCAAATTGATAGTCCCATGTTCTTGAGGGGACTTCACACAAACATTGTGAAAATCAACCAAAAGTGTATGAAAATTAAAACTATGTCTTACGCTGCCGCGGAAACTATTTGACTTCTAAACACAAACATTTACCCAACGTACCAGAATGAAAAAGGAGGGTAAGAGTACGCACCAAAATTGTTTTTGTTTACCAGATGTTTTATTTTTCATTCAATTTTCATGAAAACTTGCACGTTGGTATTTTATTATGCTCTCTAACTATAAAGTTTGAAAAGCTCGAAACGAACTTCATTTTTGTCACAGTAAAGGAAATACAAAAAATACAACTTGTGTACTGTTGCCCGACAAGTCGGGTAAGAGTAACCTTTGATGGATGATATAAGTTCGCATTTAACAGCAATCACAAATAAAAGGGCCCTTTCCTTAATATCTCAAGCAATCCTTCTGCTACCACTCCTCAGAGTTCCCACAATGAACATGGCCATCTTCAAACGTCTCCTAGCAGTCTCGGCAAAATAAGATTCCTTGGTTTCGTTTGTTGGACTAGAGGTTGAAGTTACTGAACTATGCTGATCGAAGTTGAATGCTCGTTTACTTTTCTTGACTTCATTTCTTCTTTCTCTGACTTTCTGTTGCTGTTCTGTTTTCTTTGACAGGTGTGCTAGAGAGAATCTCTGATTTCTTAGATCGAACTTTTCCCGGTACTTCTTTCGCGCTCTTTGGTAGAGGAAGAATGCGCAAACTCTTGTCCTCTTGTGCTGTGCGAATGTTTGTCTTCCCACCATTTTAGTTTACATTAACTCCATTAAGTGTCTACACTGAACAGACAAGCTTCTTTCAACCATGCCATTGTTTAACTACTGTAACAAGCTCTGTTCTCCAATAAAAAAAAAAACGCTTGTGGAACGCTTTAGAAGTGTTACTGCTTTGTATAAAATTAGAGGAATATTACTTTACCATAAAAGCGTATCTCTTACTTCTATGGGATTTCAATTACGAATATCAAAATACAGGAAACACACCTATCCAACGAGCCACTAAATATACGACTGACACTTTTTCTTTCAGTGTTGCCAACCGTCAGAAAACGCCAATGCGTACACTTGTCCGACCGCGTCCTCTTACTACTGTTTTCCCATACCTCTCCATTACATAATTTAGATATAAAAATTGTAGAGCAGGCGATAGATGTTTCAATGGTGCCGTTCTCATACTAAATTTTTCGAATGTCTTGTGTAGGAAACGCAGTTAAATTTAAATACTGACTTGATACTTGATACGTACCAATAACTTTGGGTGTGCCAAAAAAAAAAAAAAAAAAAAGGTTTGGTCAGTAAAATAGACATTCCTTAAATTTTCGCTACAAATTCGTTCCAAGTACATATTAAAAATAGGGGGGGGGGGGGGTTGGGTGCCTGCAGGCGGGAGAATTGTAAATCCGTCACTGGGGTTGAAGTTAAGAAATGGTTGCCAATCGTATTCAATTCCTTTGCGATGCGTCTCGTCTGGATTTACGACTTTTCTTAAATGAACATCACTGACGAGAGAATATTCTCAGACCGAAATTTCATCAAGAATATACACGACATCCTGGAAACATGCGCTACTTCAAGGTCCCTGGATTATATGAATACCTCAAAACTGTGATATGGGAGTAATGCATGGCCATCCATCCCATCGCAACTACTAAACTTCATAGTTTTTCCCTAAAGGAGAGGATACAGTATTATACTTCTACATCGACTTACTATGCTACAAAAACTTTGTTCCTTAAATTCTGGGCAGCAGCACGAACAAAATATAGTGTTCACTAAATTTTCTCAGGGTCCATTTCTTTACATTTCGGGCTGCTTTTACGAGTAAAAATATCTAATAAACATATTTTTTTTTTTAATCGCCCCTTTGAAATATCTATTCATAACTAATACACCAATTTCAACGATCAAACTTTATTGTAAGCATTTGAATGAATTAAAATCTTAGAATATGTAAACATTTAAGATGTAAGTAAACGCTCGATGCGATTAATAAGATTAATACAGACCGTAACTCAATACTTACGTTATAGAAGGCTATGTTCGTTCTTGACCTGAACAGTACGTTTTGCAGTATGAAGTCTTGTACTCATGACGTTAAAAGAGAAGCACCACTTGAAACTTTACAAGTCTTCTGCCAATAGGTCTAACTACACTACTGCGCCAACAGAAAAAGGAAATGTAATGCCACGAAACCTAATCCAAACTACTATTCCTGCATTCGTCTGGTATGACAGAAACCACAAGGAAACCTAAGTCAAGATGATCAGATCAGGGAATATATCCTAAGATCAGCGGATTACGCCACGAATATGCTTCCGTTGAGTCACTCCACTCGGTAGAAGACTCTCTTAATAAAAAATACGTAGTATATCAAACGTTTATGCTAAATGAAAAGTCACAACATGATAGTATTTCCGTTTCGCGATTCCAGATACAATACACGATGGCATGTACTGTCCCTTCTACTATACCTAATGGAGCTAATAGTACTTACGTACCTTAGAAGGTGGTCCTCCCAGGATTAAAAAGAAAGTAAATAAAATGTCGATTTCTACATGTTTCGAAGCCTAGTATTACTTCTCACAAAAAAAAAAAAAAAAAAAAAAAAAAAAAAAAAAATGAA
>JAGDQP010010197.1:18415-29290 GCA_022664845.1 Lepisma saccharinum
AAAAAAGAAAAAAAAAAAATGTTATTTTAAAATTTTTAAAACCCTATAATTATTCCTAAAAAAAAAAAAAAAAAAAAAAAAAAAATAAAAAAAAATGAACACTAGACTTTATTTGTATAATAAATAAGTTTTCAAAAGAGGTAGAAAAGAAGTGGAAAATTACAAGTAAACCCTAAACTACACAATGACCACCTTGATTTTGAACATAGCAGGGCTGACATAGAAATTGGTGAAGTTCCTGGGCGATGAGGTGGTATTACTAAGCTTTAAGACCTGTAAATATACAGCGAAATGATTAGTAGTCATTTTGGTGATCCTGTTAACAACTGTGAGTATAAATTGGTGAGGTGTAAAATTTGTAAAGTAATATGCTCTGTTGATTAATTTAAATTGATTTGAAAAAATGAATATACGTAATACTGCATTTCATTTATGTATACATGGAAATTTATCTTAATTCTTTTTTAATACGATACCTAGAAAAGGATACCATGACACCTTGTTAAAACGAATCAGGATACATTTCCATGTACATGTAAATGAAATGGCAGTATTATTTGTATCGATATATTTATTAGTTTTTTTTTCTCAAATCAATTAAAATAATTCACATACAACGTTTTACAGTAACAAAATATTTGTTTTCTTTGAACTTCGCATCTTTACATCTCACAAAATTATACTCAAGTATAATCATTTTTCTATATATTTACAGGCCTCAACGCTCAGTAATATCACTTCATTCCTCATGAAATTTACCTACGTGTGTTTGGCAACTTTGCTATATTCAAAATCAAAGTGGTCATCGTGTAGTGTTTACTTATAAGTTTTCCCTTCTTTCTACCTTCTCTTCTGTCTCCTTTGTTTTCAAAATCTTCTCATTATACAAATAGTGTCTAGTGTCCTTGTTAAGAAGGAGTGTTAGGCTGCGAAACATGCTGAAATCGACGTTGTAATTAAACATGTTTTTGAAAGGGTACTGCACCCTCGAATACACGTCAATACTTTGCTTGAATAACAGCCCACGTGCATGTCAATATTTAGTTTAATGAATAACAAGAAACTTGTATATATTTTTTATTTTCACATAGTTAGATTCTATACCAAGGTGTTGAATGAGATTGAGTAGAGTGCTGAATAATTTTATACGTACAGTTGACTCCCGATTTACCGGGATAATAGAGGGGGGAGTATATCCACGGTTAACTCAAAATCACGATTAATCCAAAAGCAGGGGAAAAACTAGAAGCATAAATAAACACTACATAACGAATAGAAAAATGCTACATGGCAATTTACTTGTACTGTATTTACAGGAACTGTACTTTAATAAAGTTTCAAATCACCTGTATCAACAAACAAAAAAGAAATATGTACGTACGGAAAAGAACTTGAAGGTTATTTAAAAAGTTTGGGTAAGGGGGAAGGGTGGGGGGAGACCTGACAAGTCGTTGTCAACTCGAATCTCATTGTCAAATTCCATGTCTGATCTCTCTCTCTCTCGAGCATACCTGCTGATGATTCTTGCGATACATGTAAATCTTTTCTTTTTCGGTAAATCGGGAGTAAACTGTACTTTTTATTTTCACTCAATTAATACCTACCACTCCTTTTGTTGACAATATAAAAATCTTTTAGCGCACGTCTATTAACAATCTGAATGCACATGCCCTCAATGAATGAAAAAAAAACAACATTAAAATGTATGTTATTGAGTAGCGTAAGATCTTATCTGTACGCTTTGTTAGACTTCTCTCCATTACATGTTGTCTACAGGAGCATATATTTCAAATAAATCTCGATTCCCTGACCTCACGATAAACATACAGTTCATCGAGTTAGCAATGCACTAGTTGGAATTCTTAGAACTTTTGGTAATAATCGTCACGAATTGAATTCGAATTTATTGAAAAAACATTTCAGAATCATTTACAACTGAAAGCGCGCAACCTTGGACTCAAGAAACTAAACCATTGCTCGTCCACCATATCCATAGTTGAATATAATGGACAACACGTTTACGCTACGGACATCAAAAGGGAGCCCCAGCAAAACCGTTTGAAGTGAAAATTTCCATCACGAAATTCAAACAATTTCAGAATTTTTGCATGTACAACTTAGGAAAATTATATTTCCTGATATGTATAATATTCCTCAACCTAAACTGAATTATATAACGTTCAAAACTTCTCTCAAAATGTTCACCATTGAAAAATTATTGAAGTAGTACGTCTCACTATGACTGGATATAATGAACGCCAAAGTCAAGAAACCTACTAAAAATAGCCTTAAATATACAATATTTTCGTGATAATGTATTCTGATAATTTTTCAAATAGTGATAGCTTTTTAGAACAATTCCAAATTTCATTCAATTCATGTCAGCGAATATTTTACACATTAGAGAATATAATTTTGATAAAGTTACAGCTACCGAAACTCTCAACCTGAATTTATCTACGGAAAGAATGCAAGAAGTAGCCGACCAGAGCCTGAATTGAAGGTATAATCTCGGCATTCGCCTAGTGTGACCGAAAAAAAAAATATGAAAAAAAAACTCGAATCAGGATGGTCGGCCGCTGCTAGCAAAACCAGGACCTTCTGAATGCAAAGCCAACACTCAACCAACTGAGCTATGACCGCTTGGTCTGAAGTTTTTTGAATTTCGTAATTTAAATGTTTAACGTGAAGCGTATCTACTGTGGCTTCCTCTTGGGGCCAACATTTAAACCTTGGTTGGAGAATAAATTTAAGTATGTGCTAAAAAATGGATAAAAAGTTGCCCAACTTCTGGAGTCCATGCTTTGGAGTCATTTCTGGTGAGAACGCGATTGAAGCTTTCTCACAACGTAGTACCGAAATATTTCTGTAGATATAATACACAAACGACAACGTCCAACAGATGCGTATATACTGACAAAAAATACTGATACTAAGCTATCAAGAACAAAACGTAGATGTCGTATTTAAACATATTGATTGCGCGAGGAAACAGTACGATTCAAATTATGTATTTACGTAATACAATCTCCAGTTTTCTTGAACTGACAATAGTATGTCTTTTAACAAAACTAAAGATATGTGTTTACGTAAGTAAGAAGCTTAAATAAAATGTTTGCCTCTAAAAAAGTTACGATAGCAGTAAATCAAATATTGTGACAGTAAACCAGGGATTTATCAGATTTATACACAACTGCTCTATAAGTAATACTATGACAACAACTGCTGAAATACCATTTCTGTCAGTATACTACGTCACACGAAGTTTTACATCCCAACATAAAAAAATCCCTTTCGGTAGGCCTACAGGCTGAGGTAGAACTCAAAGTTTTTTTTTTTATTTTCAAAAATTCAAATCTCGCCTTATATGATATATATATATATATATACTCGCTTTGTTTCGCTTGGAGCGCTGACCCCAGACCCCCGTAGGGGGTTTCGCCTCCCCAACTTCAGTGCTTTTGAGAGGATGCGCCTCCTTTCTCTTTACCAAAATCTCACTGCAGCACTACACCACCATGGTATCCATCTGCACCCTCCCGCTGGGGTCTGCGCCCCCAAATGGGAGGTTTGCCCCATTTATTGTAACCTACTCTTGGTCATACACCTTCAAAAAAATTTCGTTTCTCTACCTTCAATGATTTGGAAATTGGGTTTTTTGGGCGGCCATTTTGGATCCAAGTTGACGACCTTTTGAAAGTTGTCGTGACCTACTTGTGATGGTACAACTTCAAGTAAAATTTCATTTATCCAGCTTAAACAGTGTGCAAAACGGTATTTTGGGCGGTCATTTTGGATCAAAGATGGCGACTTTTCCCAAATGTTGTAATATTTCAGTAAACTACTCGTCATAATGCACCTTTATGCCAAATTTCGTATCTCTAGCTCAAACGGTGTGGAAAATGTTTTTATAGGTCCGCCATTTTGGATCCAAGATGGCGTCTTTGGATACATCATGTAATATTTTAGTAACATACAAATGATAATGTATAGTGTTACCAAATTTGATATTTCTAGCTGCAGCCGTTTAGGCTGTGTATTCTATACAACAATGGGTTCAGCGGCCATTTTGAATCCAAGATGGCGACTTTTTCAACATTTCGTAATATTTTCTTGAACTACTGGTGGCAATACACCTTTATGTCGAATTTCGTATCTCTAGCTCAAACGATATGGAAAATAGATTTTTACTTCCTCCATTTTGGATCCAAGATGGCGTCTTTGAACTCATTAGGTAACATTTTCGTAATCAAAAAGTGATGTTGTACCTTTATGCCAAATTTGATTTCAATAGCCCCAGCGGTTTAGGCTGTGTATTCTATACAACAATGGGTTCGGCGGCCATTTTGGATCCAAGATGGCGACCGATTTTGCTCATTAACGAACTTAACCGAGCTATTAAGCCTAGAAACAACATATGAAAATTTGGTTCAAATATCTTCAAAATTATGGCCGCTAGCGTGTTAATATATAAATATATATATATATACATACTTTCATATCGTATCGATCTCAATAGGTACATTTTTCTTCGAAATCTACCTAAAAATATGACACAAGCGAATCCCTGTTTTTCTATTAATTTATTTAAGGCCTTTAGACAAATCAGACAGGCTGGGATAAGGTGGGGAGAGGATGTTGGAAGGTAGTCGGTCAGGGCCTAATTTGTAGGTACCATACCGATATTTTGCCTGATGTGAGAGAAAAACCGTGGAAAAAACTCAGCCAGGATGGGTGGACACTGGAATCATTCCAGGACTTTCCGTGCTAAGCCAACACTCTACCAACTGAGCTACGGCAGCTCAGTAAGTGAATAGCGGACTTTTAAAAGGGATCGTGTCGGATATTTAGCGATTTGTACTTCTTTCATCACTTCTGGTCTGTTGCTGAGCGGAGCACACAATCATCAGCAGTAACACCAACAAGCTCATAGTATGTGGACTGATAAGATTCCTAGGACATAATACTGAACTTTGGAAAATACTAGTGGATATAATATTTCTGTCTTCCTAGTAACTAGAACTGCTCACAGAAACGACTACACTAAATTTGCCATTTCCAAATGTTTTCAGTTTCTTTTTTTAATCAAAATAAATAATAAAAATTTCTACGTCGACACATTAGTAAAAACCGAAGTCACTATACTTCGCTTGATCCTATCAAGCTTCATCAGATGGTTAAAAGACAAGACGTAAAAAACTTACGTATAAACTACCATACGTAGAAGTTACAGGAAGGTTAATGGAAGACTGAGCCGTGATCGAGGCTCAAGGAAGCCTGAGTGTGTATGGACACCAAACAGCGGACTTCTAGGTAAACAAATCGGACGGTGACATGAAATGCTCAATTTATCTGTTGTTTCCTGTAAACTAAAACTCTGTAATGTTTCTGTGAGAGGTTGCCAGAATAATCTGATCCTCATGATCGTTTAGTCGATTTTCAGATTTCAATACTGTACATGATATATTAATATTTCGTGCTGTAGCTATATTGGTATGATTAATGACCGAATTTTGTGTTTGTTTCTTAATACATGTGTTCATCAAACGTGATCCTATTTATTCCATACGCTATTCCATTTGAATTTAAATTTGTATTTTATTTTTGGCCTTTAGGTATTTATTTTTGTCTGTCCAATATATTCTTTGCCACATGGACAAAGTGCGCTATAGATGCCAGAAACTCAAAATTAATCTTTATCTTTTGGAACTGAACAAGGAATCAATACGTTTTTGGGCCAGATTTGGAAGCAATATTAATGTTAAGTGGTGAAAGTAGTTTGCTTACACGGTTTCTTGCAAAATGAGAATCCAATAAATTTTTCTGGTGGTTATCCTTTGCTTTATTTGATGTGTACAAAGTTAGTCCAGATAAGTTACTATTCTAGCATTTCGTATTTACATGGAGGGACAAAGAAAAACCAAGAAAATCTCCATACGATAATACATCGATTGTACCATCGGTAAACATTTAGTCCATTTTTAAGTCTAAAGAGATCCATGACGGAGACGAGTATCACTTTTCTTTTATATTGAACTAACTGAAAAATACTTTGGAAAATTTAAGTATCGGTATACATTTCCCAATACCGATACCAAAAAAGTAACCGATATCGTCGATACCGATATACTGGTAGATCCTTAAAGTCACTATGATTTTTATCACCCTATCCAAGTAAGACTCTTTTTATTTACTCTGAAAATTCTACATGGTGACACGTGGAGTTTGTATCATGCATATTCTTTTCAGTTAATTTGTGATTCAAATAATACAGCAGTGGTTCAAGCTCTCCCATTTATAGGAGGCACCACGAAACACACACTTGTAATGCGGAAAGTGGAAGATTCCCATAAAATAAAAATATAAATAAGCCACTGGCGTTACAGACCGAAAGATTATGAGCCTGCCCCAACGCCATCTGTCCGCGGTCTGTGGAACTGCGTCCACCTGAGTGAAGGTCGTGGGGTCAGCACTGCGCGTCACCTTCATCACGAACAGGCGTAACAGGGGCTTTCTAGACCAAGTGGTCGTCATGTCTTTATTCACGTGACTCCCCAGTTTGCCTCACGACGCTGGGTGGACGCCGAAAAGTGGGGTGCTCCAACCGGGAATTGAACCCGGGACCACACAGACATGAGTCCAACGCTCTTAACTACTCCCTGGAAGATTCCCATAGGATGTGGAAAAGATTATCCCATACGTTCACAATAATCAGGTATTTATCCAAAAAAGCCTAAACTAGCTAGCTGTCCAGGATGATCGTGAGACGACAAGATATGGCACAATTATTTTTCTTTAATTTCTTACAAGGTGTTTTTTTCTACATGCGGAATGGTAAATTTCTAACGATGAAATGCTGAATTTTTACATTAACAGACTGATATTTTTGAACTGAATCACCACAGTTACAATATTTTGCTTATCAGAGTAGAAGATTCAAGCATATCACTCATATTATTTAGCCAAATATCTATTATTGTTGTTGTCATATTGCTTTAAAGGCTTAATGCTTCAGAATTTGAAGTGCATTTTACTGTTTTTAAAATAGCCAAACAAACTTGGAACTTTAGTAATACAAATAAAGAACGTACATAACACTCAAAACATACAAACTCTATCCTGCCTTCAAATTCCAGAATACTGTTCTCGAAATAGTAGCGACGTGACATAAGCTCTTTTTTTTTAATTAAAAAAAAAAAAGTAAATGTGGTTCGTGAACTACGCCTTTTCATTTCATTACTCAACACAATGTTGGTCGGATTAAAATATTAGTTGTTCCTGGATTTATTATCTGTTCATAATAAATTAATGAAGAAATTTCTTGTCAGTTTGAACACACTTTGTTTACAAGAAATACAAAATGCACAGAAAGTAAGAAGTTCTGTTTTAGAAAGAACCATTATCGCCATATAAGGAACAGTATAAACTCGATAGCGATTAACACGACACTGATCAAGTTTAAATCGCTAATTTAAAACGGTATTGTGAATTTTGTGATAATAATGATTCTAAGATAATGCTAATATTTTGTCAGTAACAAGCGAAGCTATGAATTGCTTAACGGTGATCTACCGCTAATCAAACCAAATAAGTTCACGATCCAATGAGGAAGAAAATATTGGTTTAGTTTGTAACTAAGAAGATGATATCGATGGAGTAATGTAATTAAAATTTTAAAAATCCGACAAAGCACACTGAGAACTAAACAGAATTTGCTATTAATTTTGTGTGTATCAATAGTTCAATTTGTATACACTTTAAATAGCCAAAATGAATAGAAATTAACGGAGAGGAGTAACATTGATGTTAATTTCTCTTTTCATATAATGTTTTAGTATGATCAAATGTCTCTACTGTTATGAAACACACATGTTTAGACAGTTAACAAAAAATTAAATCTGTGAACTCCGTGAAAATAATAAGACAGATATGCATAAATAATTATGTCGATATGAAGGCATAACCTGTGCGATGCGCTTAAGGTAGCGCCCTACATATTTTCGACCTACAGCACGAAGTGAGGTGGGGGTGATCAGTCCCACGCTCGACCGTCTTTACCTCCCAAGGTGGCTACGAATACTAAGGACACCCTGGTTCAATTTTGATACACATGGAACGAGGCATGGGAGATTTGATACGTATAACGCCCTCAGAGCGCCAGGCATAGGAACACTGCGAGAGGGAACACTGGGGACATCCTGGCCAAGATTTGAACCCGGGCCGCCCGATTCGTAGTCAGACGCGCTACCACCTAAGCCACGGCGATATGGGTAAATAAAACTTATCGCAGGTGAGTACCTCATATCTGAAGCACCATCATAGAAATACAAATTTCAGTCTATGTCGAAGTAGTTCCACATCTGGATCTGCGGGCTAAGATGTAGGCTTCATATCAAGGATTATCTGCGATGCATTTGAACTTGTGAGTTAGTACTGATTGTAACTAGAGATGCATTTTGTTTAATATTCAAGGAAACATACTTCTACTATTCTCATTTCTGCATACATAGAAATCAACGAACAGCAGAAACTATAATAACCATTTTGCTCTAATACAAGTATATAGCTATCAAATAAATACAGTAGAAAAAAAAAAAGTATATGAACTGTCACATTCATGGCATGCACAAATATCCCTTAATAACTACAAATAAAGGAACACGTATCTCTGTGAACTACCTGAAGCTCCTTCTGGGAATACCGTCAGGAACAGTAGTAAAAATAATAATAATAATAATAATTATCAGAAGAGAGTTATTGCCTACGCTCGGCAGAAGTCTGGAGATGACATAAACCTGATAATCGCTTGGTGGAACTGAGAAAATTCTTGTAAAACTTTAATCAGGATGGCCGGCAACAGGACAGTGTAGTTAAAAACTTTGCGATATTAATCGTAAACCACGAGAACTGAGTGCAAAGATGGCACTATCATCTTCAGCAACACGATCTCAATATTTTTCAGAAAGAAATCTTTGATTCTCCTGAATACCAAAACCAAAATAAGTACATCGTAAATATGTTTTTCTTTTTTTCAAAATTAGTATTTATTTGCAAAAATGGCTCATGCTTTTGACTATCATTCAGTTACCGGAAAATCTGTATTATCTTTATTATCCAGTATATTCAAAGCACACTAGATCTGCCAGGTAAGTAAGTAAACAACCATGAGTTGGCTAAGTCCTCAAACCAAAATTTTGACATAACTACGGGAAAAGTTACAGCTATTTTACTTACAATAGTACGAATGATTAAACATTTAGAGATACTTTACAAACAAATGATACAGTAACTCAATTATGGTGGAAAATTTAACTCCGCTGTGAAAAAATATTTAGAACCAAAACCCCATTCTACACACACAGAGAACACCGGAGTCCATTGAACGCAGTGGTTCGGAGCCAACTTTATAAAAATTGTAGGCCCCTTCTTTAGAAGTTCACCAGCTCGTTTAGGACGTTAACAACAATTCATACACAGCGAACAAACCAAAACCAAAAGCGTACACACAGCCACACAGTGAAGACCTTAGAATATTTATGAATTTGCCATAAGCTTAATCACAACTACACTGAAGTTAATAATGTAATAAATCTATGCAATTCTTTTCAAAGCGCCAAAAGAAAGGCTGCCCTCAAGCATGCAGAGTAAAATTAAATGACATGAAGAGGAAAACAACGGCGTGACACTGAAAACATGCAGGATCACCAAAGTGGTAGATGTATGATGAAAAACAACGGCGACATTGAAAACATGCAGGATCACCAAAGCGGTAGATGTATGATGTATTTCTTACCCGAAGTGTAGAAGTCATTTCGAACAATAATTCCAATCCTTTTGTTTTCTTAGCTGCAACTTACAATGGGCATTCCTGCAAGATATGGAGCCAGGTGTTTCTATTTCAGTGAGTCTTTCAGCAACCAACCATCAACGTCTAAAATAATATACGAAAAGATTTCAATCGCTTTTCATATTGAGGGTAGGAACCTCCATATTTTATACGATACAAACCATTGACTTTTTTCGCGAAGACATATTTAACAGTTTATTTTTATGTACAATAAAACAAAAGAATAAAACTCACCTAGGACACATCAAAAGATTAATAATATTTCGTTCAGTCCACTGGTTAAAAGGTAAAGCTCACTTACAGAGAATGAGTGAACAGTGGGGTCGATAGTAGACTGATTACGAGGCTGGCGCATGGTGGAAAAAACACATGACGTCACCCGTGACGCTGAATCAAAAAATATTATTTCAAAGTGCATAGTACTAGTAATGGTATACAGAAACTTTGTATTTATCTCCAAGAGTGGTCTCAAACAACACCTGCAACGATGGATCCATAAGACCATCGCTTAATGGCTTTCCAATTGTAATATAGCAGATAATTCCTTAATATTTCTATCTCTACCTGTTTGAGATTTATTACTAAACTGATAAATTATCGTATATTATGATTGCTTTCAATATGTATTTGGGTAACTCCTTCTATTTCTAATACTAAAATTACGCTCGTAAACTCTTCTATGTACGTCACTTTTTATATGGTTTACGTATCCCTTTCCACATGCACACGCTCCTTCTAATGCCTGAATTATCCATCTTCTCTACCTTCTTTCTATTGTACCACAGAATGGTTAGTTTTAATGTCTGATTTAGACACATTTTCATGTATCTGTTAAAAAACTCTCTCTCTGAAAATCTAACCTGCTTGCGTGGTTTGATTCGGTTCAGGCCATCAGTGGTACCGATTACACTACAACGCATCTTTGACAGTGTTGAAATTACTGAAGAAGTTCAGACAATTGATATGCTGGTTTTTTTTTTTGGGGGGGGGGGCGCTAACTAGTTTTCCAACAGTAGGTCTATGAAATA